>CAJQUW010006868.1:0-33993 GCA_907163375.1 Prostheceraeus crozeri | reverse complement strand
GGTACGTTCTCACGAAGTCGCTTGAGGAAATTGAAAAATTATACCTTTCTAAAATAATAATTAATCATATGTATATCAAACCTTCTGTCGTAAATGATATAGAATCGATATTTTTCGCTTCCATCTCTGTTTCTATACTGTTTACGAGGCATACGAATATACGATAGATTTTCCCCTTGTATTTTACGTCACGACAAAGAGCAATAATATATGTGCTATCAAATACAGTTTTCATCGAGAATTATCGAAATAGAAGTATAAATATATTCTTTCTACATTATATAGATGACCATATACCACTAAATATGTTGCGCGAATAGAACTACTTATGGATTAATATTGTGACGTAAAATACAATTTGACTATCGTCACGATGTAGAAATAATAACTATTTAATACCGCGGTATATTACTCGATTTCCTCTCGTTATATCGTTTAAATATTCTGTTTCACTTTGATGCAGATGACTATTGATACATGGATAGATTTTATGTTGTTTGAATAGAAATACTTATCGATCAATTTTGTGACGTAAGATTGACTGTAATCACGGTAAATAATCGATTTATCTTCTTTCCCTATTTCTCCGACATCATTAGAAATAGAAAACACTTACTTTATAAACAGGTCACATTTTTGCTACAAAAATATCTAGTCTCTAGAAATGAACACTACTCGTTACAGAGTTTCTAAAATGTCAAAGCACAAGAGTGTGAGTTGCAGGTTACTATTTTCATTCGTAAAAAAATAATCTTGTCTAAGTTCAAAAAGACAGCAATCAATTGAAATGATCACTTTTTCACTAAGAAGTTTGTACTGTAAGCAGCTTGTGTCAGTTGTGTCGAAATAATTTCCTTTGAGAAGACTTTCATTCGCTTTGAATATAGTCCTGTAGGTGGGGCATTGAAGCTTTCTTGATGAACGTATTGGTGTAGCAGTCTGAAAATGCAATGCAACGATATGTGCAATAAACATTGCAATTTATCATAAGCACATTGCATAAACGTTATATAACTACATGAAATACATTACAAAAGATACACATATTATTAAAATACACATTATATATTAAATAATTAGATCAGAACTATTGAAAAAATGTTATAATATGTAATAAATGTTTTTATGATTGAAAATATTAACACATTCTTAATCGGTGCGCGTCATCGGGTGTTTCACATGTAAATGATAAGATGAAGAAGTTGATGAATGCATTAAATTAATTATTAGGCTGTTATCTTACCTTGAATAAGTAAAACTTTCTATTTGGATCATCTGCCCTGATCACGACGATCGACCCACTCTCAAAGCTGCAAGTACGTTTTGAATTTTTTAATGGAATTTATTTGTATATAATTTTCAATTTGCTTACTGAGTTGTTCGTAATCGCGATAAGTTCCACTTGTGGGTCTCAGTTTGAATAATCCGGCCACATCTCTCTTTCTTCACGCAGTTGATGCAGCAACAGGAAAGTTGCCTGGACAAGATTGTTCCTTTACCAGGTCCCCGGTATACAGCAATGAATCTGTAAATATGTTTTAATAATTGATTTTAATCTATCAGGTAAGCTTTCGACATAGAGATTCAGAAAATAAAGGGTCAAGCTTATCAAAATGGACTAAAGTTATTGATTTCTAAAATAAGTCTATATGTATGGCTCTAATGGCTTTACGCACATGGAAAATTGAAGTTCCTCACAGTTTTTAATTAAAACTAAAAAGTACCCGGTAGCCAACATATATTTATATCATCACTCTTTCAAGTATATGATTTTCGATTAGTTTAGTTTTGATTTATTTCGATTTTTAAAATTAGTGAAAGTTTTTTAAGTTGTTCGTTTTTAGTACGCCTTATTAAAGAATATCACTTAAAGATAATCTATCTTTTATTAATCTATTTATTAATCTTGATTTTTATTAATAAGAAACTGAAGCCATAATTTCCTTAATTATTGGAATTCATTCAATATAATTATAAGAAAATAATATCAATAATAATCTTTTATATGCCTTTATTTATTAATATAGGGCCATTATATCCATAGTTTTTGCACCAGGAGATATGTAACTTACTTTCATTGTTTCAGGAATCGCACTAACGTTTGATAAGTCATGTATTACATCCTCAACCTGTAAAATGTCCTCAGAGGAAACCCACAATGCTGTCATTTTCGAAATGTCTAAACTATCCAAAAACTTGCGGAAGTCATTGGGATTTTGGATTATCGCTTTACTGTGCTTCACTGCGTCGTCTGCTAATCTTTTGAGTGTCCCGCCGACACCATCATGTGGTCCCTTGCCATGACCGACTTCACAATAGTTCCATTGAGCGTTCAAAGAAAATAATTCGTAATGGTTTTCAATGAGAGAAAAAATCGTTTTGTTGCGATATTGGCTCGTCGGACTATCAGTCCAATATATAATATCCTTAACGTCTGGCATTATGCTCGTCCACAAATGCTCGATGAGATTTTTTATGAATGCGAAAACTGTCAAGGAGTTATGATGAAGTGAATGGCTGCATAATACGACAGTCTTGTGCTGAAGAATGTTTTGGTTATTCCAATACAAAACAACATGGTGAATTGTTACTTGCTGTTGATTCCAAAACGCAGACTGGACTTCTTCAGAAGTTTTGCATGTATAGTTTTGACTGAAATCCATAAGAGCCAATACCTGTCCATCCGATAGATTGTTTTTCAAAGTTCTCTGTTCGATGTTCTGATTCTTATAGTTTCGTACATGGCTTGCAAAAGATCGTAACTCTCTTCGAAAAATTTCTTGAAATCTAGCAGTGTCTGAGGTTTCAGTAATAATTCGGGTTTTCTTCTTCCCATCTTCAGAAATGCGGCGCCATTCATGAAAAGATATATCTTCAGTTAGCCTATCTTGTATGCGGCAACAGATTTCCTCGATGTCTTCTCTTCGAAGGAATTCTTCAGGGTTATGGCTGTCAAACAATATGAGCTTTCTTCAAAGCTTCAAGCTTAAGTGCCATATTCTGATGTTGAGTGCAAAGACAAATGTTTCTTGCACAGAACCGAACTAAAACAATATACTTCGGCCTAAATCGGCAGAACATTGGATATGATATTCGAAATTCTGGATTTCGCTTCGAAATATTTGATATACATTCTTCAAATAATCCACTAGCATTCTCTTCTGATATTTCTGACCATCAACTTTGATGAAATCGCGTTTGCCAGGAAACATTCTGGATATATATCTTCTCTACAAAGGAAGTTTACAACTTCTCTTTTGCTTTGTACATGGCGTAATCTTCTTTTGGATTTTTCTTTGAGTTTTGAAATAGTCTTCTTCTCATCGCAATCCTTTCCCTTGTATTGGCACATGTGCGAAGTCGTGGGTGTATTGCGCAATTTTACCCTCATCCGATAAGCCCTTTTTTCAAACAATTGTCTTTTCTTTTTTTCAAGCTCAAGTTCTTCAGATCGCCTTTTTAACCGTTATCGCAATTTCTGCGTCTCCCTCGATCTCCTGCGTCGACTTCGTTTTCGTTGATCTTCCACATTTGCTCTTTGATCCTCTGGTAGCTCATTTTGCCTTAGAGACTCTTCAAGAATTTTCTTATTTGATCGATGTTTTCTCACTTGCTCGCGAACACATTTCTTTCGATACCTCTGGTCACGCTCTGATAAATTTGTCGATGTAATGTAATACTTTTTCGTCCTCTCTGATTCTTTTTTCTCCAATCAAGGTTTTGTCTTTTCTTTTCCCTATATCTTCGGGATCGTTCAGCTGTTGAAAGTGGCATTCTGAAAGAAAAAAAACTGCATTGGCGGAAAGAGACGGCTAGCGTCCATCTCTATTCCAGACTTGATAAATTACTAGGGAAGTTCCGAAAGTAATGCCTCCTATTTTTACTTCCAAAAGTAATGCTTCCATTTTTTATTTTCTATTCAATGAGCAATTGAAGGTGAATAATCAAAACTGGTCTCATAAAAAGAAAGCTGAGTATTCCGAACTAAAATAGTGTTTTTAACTATTGTTTTAATACGAAATGAAAAATATAGGAGGCATTACTTTCAGAACTACCTTCGTACCTACTGAACTGATGATACTTAATCAAATGAACTTAGAATTAAATATTTAATGTTTCCATTGCTGTACGATGTACATTATACACTTTTGAAAAAAGTTACTTTTTGAAGTACTTTTATACTTTGCCTATTAGGATACTATTCTATCATATTACGTATATAATGTAGGCCTACATAAAGTTTTTGTAGTCCTCATGTTGATTTCATTGTTACAGAAATAAAGCAGCATTGCTGCAAAGACAGTGTATATTTGCTTACTTAGATTTGTCATGTTATTCGTTTAATTTAATGAGGAAAAATACACTCCTCTCTCTCTCTCTTTTGGATAAATGGAACGATTTTCTAAATTGCATAATACTAAGCGTACATAATTATTATATCATGCGCATAGTTATGCATAGTTTTCTATCCTGATATATTTTTAGAATTCATGAACTCAGAGATAGTTTAAAAAACTGGAACAAAGTCTTCTGTTTAATGCTGCTGACATAAGCTAATACCGGTATGACTATACAAATTTCAATAATGGCTAAATGACCTAAATTCATACTGAAAGTCATCATCAACAAAATGTAAGTAAATAGTGGCTGAGCATTGTAATTATGTGGCGTAAAACATGATATTGTACTGTTTTATGAAGTAAACAATTTCTGTATTTTACGTCACGTGACGTAAAATACATCGCCTAAACTGCAAAATGTATATTGTGTTACTTTTTCGACTGATAGGCTCAATATAACCGGAATTCGTGTGTGTTAGCGCTTGATATCAATCGAGTCGTTGGAATAACGACCTTTATTTCATAATAGAACATCATGATTAGAAGAAAAGTGCGTGACGTAACAATACATCTTAACGCTATGAAAATTCTTACTATATTTGCAGTACAAGTTACGGTCTAAATAATTCCCCCATCAAAGTAATAGCTACTATCATAGTACGTACTATGACCCAGAGAATTTAAAACACTATAACATGATAAAATAAGTGAAGTCTAACATACCAATAATGAGGTATTAGTGCTGTCGTGACGTAAAATACAGTGACTTGTATACCTTTAACATGTTGACTAATTACTCGCTGGTTTGAGTTTGAATGATTATAAGGAAAAAATCAGTTGTATACTTTCACTCTGGGTCAAGTACTTTAGAAATATCGATTGTTGTAAGTATAAATAAATGTTTAAAGTACAGCGCGTATCGCCGCGAGTTTAGTACTTACGTTGCGGACAAGTACGAATCTTAGACAAAATTGGCGTTCCTCACCTTCCCAATGTCAGGATTGCTGCGTAAATGAAAAATCGACGGTTGTTTGTGGTAATACATCGAATGAATGAATTGACTGCTATGGTCTCACGCCTGACGACGACAATGATGACTCATGAGCTGCTTCAAGAAAAATGAATGCGGTCAAATCAGTTCGTGAGAACGTACCAGTATCATTCGGCGAAATTAGTAATGATGAATGTACAATTGAAAGTTTAACGCTTGGATGAATATTCATGCCATTCTCTGTATGTTCATTGATCAATTCTGCCAACGCATCAGATCGATTTCAGGAGGAGATGAATGTCATTCGGCAATTTAAGTTTTACATCGACTTTGGAACTATAGAAAAGCAATCATACGAAAGTTATTGTCTCAAATCTTAAACCGTACTTGGAAGAAGTCAATTTGAGACTTACGCATTCCTGTAATTCATCTTCGCATACGATTTCAGCTTATTGCATGCATCATTGAGAGAATTGCGAATTTTGTTACTTCGTGTTTTTCACTTAACTTTCACTTCTATCTAAAACTTTTATTATCTTTGACTTTCTTTTAAATATGTCATCGTAGCTTAAATATGGTTTTCTTTGAAGCATGGTTATGTAAATATGGATATTCCCCAAGTATTGCAGCAAATAATATCATTGATTTTACAGATCAACTTCTGCTATCACTTCGCATAATTTTGTACAGCTTTGCTGGAAGTTAATTCTGATTATCGGGGTTGTGCAGGCAATGCTCTCATTGACATAGTTTAGTCAAAGTGATGGTCTCCTACATGAGAAGAATTGAGTGTCGCTTCGGACCTAGTTTTCTAGAAGGGACATTTTACGGCATGCACCGTGAAGGGCGGAAGAAGCGGTTCTCAACTGAAAGTAATATGAATTCAAGATATAGCTCAGCACCTGGCATGATAACCGTTGTACCGAAAGTTTTAAAAAGTTGCGCTGAGACTTTTATTTAAGCATACATGTGGAGGAAATGCAATTTGGTTCACGTTCTAGATTGTCGCGTGATAGTCAATTAAAAAAAACACCAGAATCTTGAAGGCAGGGATTGTCGTGTGATAGTCAATTAAAACACCAGAACCTTGAAGGTAGAAAGGGACTCTATCTTTTATAGCAGGTGCTCATATGTTCTAGAATTCAACTGACAACGTAACTTTTATAGAGTACTAGGATAATTCTAATAGTGCACTACAGAATTTGAAGCAGGCCTACATTGGCCTCCCTTATTTAGTTTTTCCAATACTTTCGAGTGACTTTCATCACACTCAACCCATGCGTCTCTATTGGAATTTTTTAAAACTAGATGAAAACAGAAATCATACATAGCTATGCAACAAAGAAATGGTGAAAAATTGCAAGTCAATTTTGCAGGTTAGATAATTATTTTTTGATTCAACTTACTCTGTCATGAATTCATCAATAAACAGATTTTCCACTCACGTCTAATCTTCAAGATTTAAATTTCTAGGGATACACACGGTGCACCGGTTCTCGGGCTGGTGTACCGAAAAATTCTATTCAAAATCTCATTAAAAATAAAAAGCTGTTTTGACGTGATGATTTAATGGTGTTCTTCTTCCTTTACAGTCTTTTACCAAGTACTCACAAGTAGTTCACTATCGCGAGTTCTCGTCGGACGAGGAAGGAGAAGATGACGAAGATCTGTCATCGCTCTTGTCAGGCATTCCAGAAGAAGGCGAGGAAGAATCATCTCGTTCTTGTGGCTCTGGTAGTTATGGAGGAGTAGCCGTGGGGCTCGCCGGAGGTTTAGAAGATGAAGATTGGCAATGGGAAGACGATATGCTGCCCGCTTACACGCATCGACCTTCCTCCATGGGATCCTCTACTAGCGCTCATGTGTGATCTCCGATGATCAGACAGGAACTGTACAGTGTTACGTCAGCCTGAGTACCAGCGACCTGTGCCACCACAGTAGAATTACATACCAGTAACTGACTTATGGAGACATTGAGATATGATTAAGATTTAGGGTCTTATTGTGCTGTGAATATCTGTTTATTACGAAAGCGCAGCGTATCACCGTCGCAGCAGCGTATTTCATTTCCGTAATTAATGAGTTGCTAGGTCTGCTTGTGATTCTAATATTCAATTCAATGTATCATATCAATAGAAATATTTCATATTCGAAGTTTCAGAATTCGTGAATGACAAATTCGAATATCGTCTTTCATAATTGATAGAGACTTCGTTATATCGCTGAACATGAACAGTCACCAGCTGTACTTCTGGGTGAATCAACAGGAGTGTTTGAAGTTGTAAAATGGAAACGAATTAAATTGTATCTAAAGTCAGTATAAATTATTTGATTTATAGATTATCTATTCGACGCAAGATTTGCGTATTTGCCGAATACTGGTCATTTGATATCCATGACAGAAAGCAACGACTTAACACTCGAAAAGATGAAATGTCTGATTTTTTTAAGATGATCAGAGAATCTCTTTTTCAACAAATCATTATATTTCCATCAAGGCACTTTCTTGAATCGGTGAATTACGCATAAATTCGTCTTGCTGGCAGGATGAAAACTTCATATATATTTGAGTTAATTGTTCAAGTATTCCAATTTTCCATTTTCATTGAATAAAGGACAAGCGCGACCAGTTTGGTATTCATGACTACTGTTCAGAATTGATGTGGTACAGGACAGTTGGTAGATGGCCAAGAGCGTTGTAATGGCCGTTGTTTCTCCCAAAATGACTGCGCCGCCTGTTGATGGCAATGTGGATAATGCTACAGTCTACAAGCCAGTGTTACATCTCACCGTTATTCTATTGGTGTTTCCATTTTCGGGTGTAAATCGCAGTCCATTGTAAATACGTGCATGTACGGACATCACATCATTCGGTCATTTCACATCAGCTTCTCGTTATTATCTGTTTCCTCAGTTTAGTGACTGACTGGCTTTTTCTTCACAATTCCTTCTTTCGATTCAATTGTCAAAGTCAACGTCAGAGATTCCCTAATCGACGGCAACGAATCGTTAACTATATCATCTCATCGCATAATTCGACATGACGCGGCAGTTGTGGAACGTGTAATTCGTTCCATGCATTTATCGTTTCTATCACTTCGTGTAACAACGAATCCCTAACTATATGTTGCTTCTGTTGTATTCGTACGTGGGAATCGTACGAATACGTCGTGCATTCTCCCTTGTCTGCTGGTGTCTGTCATGTGATATTTTTGAATGATATTGTGAATGAAATAAAAACATTGTTTTTTGTTGTCCCAATCGATGCTGACTTTTAAATTTCAACATGTACTAATGCAGCGTCTTTTTATGGCTTCGCTTTATTGATGATAATTGATCAACGCGGTAAGTAGTAATGTTTTCGACTGAAACGTCGACATAATGAAATTTTCCACGCAGGTATAATAACATAAGTTGAGCGCTATAATATGATTCCATTTCTCTAAAATCAAATATGTAACATGTTCCAATCTGTTTCATTTGGAATTAATCAAAAATCTCACTCAAATGATACTATCATAAACTGTAAGATGCTCGACTTTTTCTGGCTATTCAGTCATGAAAATATAGCGTCTCAGCTTCTCATCCAGCCTGTCCGATATTCCACGTCGCAACGTCCTCCATGTCAGCTGGACCATTCATAGAGTGGTCGATGTATTCATGCATCGGCAGGGTGTGCACACAGGGTCTCTTTTGGCAGTCTGGAACGGAATAGAAAGACAGACGAACTGACACTTAGCAGTATTTATGAGTTGCAATGGTTCTGAGCTGAAATGTGAAAATCCGCGCTTGAGATCTACACCAGCCAGAGATATGGTCAACGCAATCAGGGACATCTATGATTAATATAAGATATCTAAGGGAGGTTCAACTCCCAGAGCATGTACTGGACTGGAGGTCAGTGACTTCGGTAGATTTGATTAATGACGGTGGTATATATCTGGATAAAGCCATGGAACAAGTGGCAAACAATTATCCAATACTCTAATACGCGCATTTATGCAAGGAATCTGTTGAAAGAAGATTCTGGACCCAGTCAAGAGGAAGCTAAAGAATTGCAAAACTCCCACAAGAATAAGCAACTGTCAATAACAGCTGCAATAACGTTATAACAACTGCCAGTGATTGAAATTGTTCACCTACGGCACCTAGCATCAGTGGCTATTGGTCTGGATTCTGAACATTTTATACATGTTTATTGTTTGTGCAATTACCAGGTTTATTGCAAATATAATTGCCTGCAAAAGTCGATTCAGCAGTGTTTTTTTGGAAAATTATGGACTCTTCATGGAAAATTTTTGATAATCTATTTCCTTTGCTCAAGGAAAGGAGTCATAGACTAAATGATAACTGATCAGTGATGATTTTACTTGCTATTACAGTCATTGCCGCAATATGTCGATGCCTTATTCATTGTTATACAAGTAAAAGACATGGTTAAAATCTAAAGAAAACGATGATGCAATCAGAAACCAATAAAAAACAAATTGAAACGTCAAAAATTATAAATAATTTGATTGATATAACAAATGAAAGTGCTATAAGTAAAGCAATAATCGTTTGAATATTCATTCCTTCGGAAGAATCTTTATCAAGATTTTGGTGGGAAAGTGCAACCAGTGTTGTCTTTCCAAGTGCGCCTCCTCGTAATGAGTACCGATGTCAATATATTTTTATCACTTATTAGACATATGGTGATTATATAGCATTAGTTGTGTGGCATTCAAGCTATAATCAAAACTCTGACGAACAGATAAAATGTGATTATGCAAACCAGTTTATGTGAATAAAAAGCAATCCAAGTGGTGTTGATTGGTGACTTTGCACAACTTTAAGGTCCTACCAATTCAGGAACAGTTGATTCCGAAATCCGCATAAATTTCGTCGATGAATATGAAACCATTCACGCATCACTGTGATAAAAATATTCATCAATTTTCGTTGAATGAAAATTGAGTAATTTAAGGCCTGAAATAAATCACACATGTCATATCGCTTCATTGCTCATGAATTCCCGAGTAAAGTCCACCAGTGGTCCAAATTATCATGGAGGAGGAGGTCTTAGATAAGACAGCGGGAAAATCAGCGAAAATAGAGTCACAATTTATTTGAAATTGACCATCGATGATATGATTCTATGTGTACATGTACACTGCACAGATTCTTCCGACAATTTCACTGGAAGACTGTGCGGGGCGCATTAATTAGTATGTACAGCAATCAATTCAGCTGGATTCTAATGTATTTTACAATAAAGAAGTGAACTGTTTGCCACTTTGTCCAGATATACACCACCGTCATTAATCAAATCTACCAAAGTCACTGGCCTCCAGTCCAGTACATGCTGTGGGAGTTGAACGTCCCTTGGATATCTTATATTATTCATAGATGTCCCTGACGCAATCTTGGCAAACCACGCTTCATTGTATATAAATAGAAGATGTCTTCATTATGAATATTTGAATTGATGATGATGATAATATGCCTTATTGTTTCACTACACGTAATCGGTGAACACTTACAAAATGCGATGACATGTTTTGAAAGTAAAGAATAACATGCAACCACAAACTATCTACATTAAAAAAGAGTAATAAAAGCAAAAATAGCGACTATTTACAATATCTAATAAAAGAGCTTGAAAATCTCATCGTTTTTGAGCGTGGACGATACAAGTTTTTGGCGGAGCACGAGTACTTACAGTTCTTTCCGCATCGCTAGTGCAAAACATCGGACGTAGGGGATGTTCAAAATTTGTACCTATAGCAGACATATGTTTTTCACATGATTTGTTTACAGAGCACAACCATGAATTGCTTTCCGAATTCTGAATGCCAATGATACGGAAAACGCGTTTTTCAACACGTAAAAAGTCATTTAAAAGATATTTAGGTGCATTGCAAAAGCATGGAAATCCGTAGGTCATAACAGATCGTAAGAGGGCATAGTAACTTTTCAACAACCATTCAGCATCACAACCAGCGCGTCTAAGATTGCAAATTATATAGATTCTTTTGGAAACTTTCTTCGCAATCTTTCGAAAATGAACATTCCATTTGAGATCACAAGAAATGGTTATACCCAAATAAGAAATGGAGTTCACACTGTCAATACAAACGTTGTCACGAGCAGTAACACTTGAAGTCACTAACAATTTTTTAGTTATGATGTCCATTGCTGAGCATTTTGATAAACTAATAGGGAGCGCAGCACCCCGTGCCCAACAGTTAATGTGATTCCATTCTTCTTGTAAAGAATCATCATATGCACGTCTTAAGATGATTTGAACAAGCAGGTGAAAGGCTGTCTGTAGACAATGTAAAAAGTATGGGTCCTATAACACTGCCTTGCGGCACGCCGCTTGGCATATCAAACCACTCAGAATAGACGTCGTTAAATACAACACGCTGTTTTCTGTCCTTTAAGAAGTTGCAGATCCATTTGGTTCCAAAGTCTGGTATACCAAAGGTACGACATGAGTTCAAAACAACATTATGACTCAGCCTGTCGAACACCTTTGATAGATCCACCGACAGAAGCCTTACTGCACCAGGCTCAGTGTCCTGCCATCTCAGTATTTTATCTTGAGCAAGAACGAGAGCACACGCGGTTCCTGAACCCGAACGTGGGATGAAAGCAAACTGGGAATTGGTTACGGAGTCTTTGATATAGGGAAGAATAAACTTCTTCACCACGATTCGTTCAATAATCGTGGATGTCACTGATAGAAATGATATAGGTCGAAAGTCTGTTTCATTGGTGGGGCTATTGAACTTCGGTATCGGATGTATATTGACATTCTTGAATGCAGTTGGCACAATCCCATTACGCAAACTCCAGTTTAAAAGGAAAGTAAGACAAGGGGACAGCACATCGGAGTAGTTTTTGAAAATCCATGAGGGTAGTCCATCCGGTCCGACGGTAGTTTTGGATCATTTTGATAATTCCTCCATTTTAGCTGGACATTAGCATTAGTGCAATTTGCGCGGCGCATTCGGCTTTCTACACCGAAATTTTAGAAAAGGCACTAACAATTGCGCAAGGTTGTATGTAGTGATGCATGTGCTTTCCCGCTCTACTCATTCCATTCTTGATTTCAAGCACGCCACGGTGCATTTTGTACTTCTCGTAATGATACAGATATAAGAGGTAAATGTGTGCGATATGGTAACTACATTTATCTAAGAGCCCATGAGTTATATTTCAAGATTTACGAATGCACAAGATTTCCAAATTGATTCTCTACGATTAATGACATATATCAAAATTCTCTAGCTTTTATGGCCGATTGTAGATTTGAAGCATGATATCTTGCGCAAGCTTTATGTATTCAGGTGATGCTTTGAGTTTTGATTTATATCAAGAACAGGAAAAATTGTGTCCCCATGGATCCGAACCATGCCATTCGGCATTATTAGTAACAGAGCAGCAATTTAGCAACATAGTGTAATTATCTCTAAGCAGCATATTGTATTTGTACAAAAGATGAAAATTATTGGCCAAACTGATGTATTAAAATCTATAGCAAATCTTTACAAAGAGTGCAAAACATACCAGACATTGATACTTTAACATTTGCATAAACTTGCATTTTGATTTTTGTATCCTCTGTACATGAACAGGTTGTGAAACACATCTTAATACAGCAGCTTGGCTGACAATTTTCTCCTTTTATACGAAGAGCAGCAATTCTTATAGAAACAGAACAGCAATAAAATGAACTAAAATATGATGAAAATGAATCATTTAAAGAATGAGTTTTTGAATGATATACTGCTACATTACATGAGATAGAAACGAGAAACTGAGCTTCGCCGGTGGACCGTAATTCTTAATTTCAATTTTCATTTTCAAACTTTCCAAAAAAATTGATTATCTGTTTCAATAACGTAATAATGGGATACATTGCATAGTGGTACACGGACGTAAACAGTTTTGTTGCCTAGTGAACTGGCTAAGCACGGCGTCAGTGAAAGTTCCAAGGCCGTCACTACACACACCGGCTCCAAGTAAATACCGTGCGTCTATGAACGCTCAAGTGTCCACAGATCACCAACACTCATTATCCAATAATAAAAGACATGAGGTACGTACACCTCGTGTGACATTATGAGTTGAAATGACAAATAATACAGGTATTACTTGGTAAAGTACACTATGATGAATCTATGATGCAATGGGAACACCATGATGATTTCAAGGAAGTCCAGTGATATTACTGAATCATTTTGTTTTTCTTGAAGTGCATCCGTGATCGCGCTAGCTTTTGATTTGACGTTTTTTTGCTGCTTGTTATACACCGTTATTGCGGCTTTAAATCAATCTTTTCCGGTTAAAAATATTTTAGAATAGCTCCATCTTACCTGCTGTGTTTTCTTTTTCCATGCTTTCTCTCTCGCAAATGTCACTCGGATTTTGCGTTGTTTCAGAGCTTGACCAAGATAGTGGGTTTATATTCAATTGGCGATCCATGAGATTTTATGAGTGCATCTGGAAATTAAATGCCCGAAATCGTCATTTGATTGAAGTGAATTGAGATAGGAAACTGTGTCCGTTTCTAAGCGTTTCAGTTAATGAAAATATTCCCTTTACAGCCCTGTACGGAATGAAAGTTGGCTTAAAGCAGCTTGTATCCAGTTAGACTAAGATTAGCTCTTGTTTAGCTGACAGATAAATATTCATCCAAGTGAGCTGATCCTGTTCTGATGGAACCATTCACGAGCGCATCAAGGCGATTTTATACATGTATAGTAGAACTGATGCTAGTAACATTGGACCATATTGTTATTATAGGTCATATATTATATAATCAGGAATATATATTACATGTCTGATATATTATGTACGGAAGTACGTAAGGAAAGATATCTGATCCATGTGGCCGAATTCCTTTTATCACACTCATTCTTTCGCGGAGAGTGCGTTGCAATGCAGTAAACATGAGCGTCGGGTTTTCATGAATTTTGAAACCCGACTCGGACTAAAAGCCAATCCTACCCGAATCCGAGGTCGGGCTGGTCCAGAAATTTTACAGAACCCGACACGACCCGACCAGACAAGATCTAAAAACCATTTATGATATTAAGCTAATACTTGCATGACCTAACAGTGTTACAGGAATCCGCATTATTTTAGAGCTGCATAAAGGTTTCACTCCAGTTTCAAATCGATCTATTTAAACACTGCAGGTAGTCTTCATGGAGGGCCATCAGCCAAACTTGATTGTTCTCTCCTCCGTGGGTAAACGCTATACTGACTCATTCGATAGAATAAAACTGTTTACAAAACATTAAAAGAATAAAAAAAATTTCAAATCGATATTCAGTGAAATTATTATAAATTTCTATGAAATAATTAACATGCATACTGCATTTATCTAGTTATTAGATAATCTGTCTATTTTCTGTTGTATTAACTAAGCATGTACTGTAGATGTTCATAACAGCGAATGTCCATTTCATTTCATTTCGATACTGAATTAAGTTAATTTGATCCATTTTATGAGATTAGAGATTTATATCAGAAAAGTAAACAAATACTAAACCATAATTGTCTATAAACCTGGTATTAATCAACGTATCCAAAACTGTCAGTTGTCCGAATAGTTGTATTCAGTTATGCTCAGGAATGAGTTTCTTTTAATATATTAGTCATCGAAATGGGTTCCACTAGGAAAGACATGGCGATGACGTAAAGTTATTACAAAATCTTGTGGATGAAAATGTCATTATTCACGCTGCACGGTGACGCATAAACATTTCGCGAACTCGTGTCTTTTTTCTTTGCTTTCCCACTGCAGCATCTTCGTCCATTCATTGAATAGAGTTTTGCGATCATGAGAAAAATGTTAAAGAAGTTTGAAGAATAATTTTTTAAGTTTATTTATATGGCATTTGGGCAAACCATTGTATGCAAAGAGCTGAGTTGAAAGTCTTTTCACTGCTTGGCTACTTGATCATGTGGTTTTTCCATCAAATCGAGTGTAGCTATTACTAGAGACTTCTCAACAGGTGGTTGTTCTTGGTATATGAGCGCCAAGATGAACGAGCTACAACACTGCTCATTGCCTTTTCAATTAATCGACTTGATGCTAACATACATGTATCTATGCCGCCTTGGTAAATTGGCTAGTCCTACCGCATACTTATTACTAGGCCTTAGCTTGCATGAATTTGCAGAGAACCGAAAAGAAAGGCCCAGTTATTTAGATCAATGAAACACATTCGCAACGAGTCCCTCATTATTGCCTTCTCATCTGAGTAACGCGCTTGGTATGTTATTGAGCCTAGTACAAGTGATTCCGTATTATTCCGTGTAGAAGATTTGTCCATAGAGATATGCTAGCAGTGGCAAGACCTAAATAAGTTTGACTGGATTTCTTGTAGGCCTATCTTGATTGATAAATTTGAAAGGTTAAATAGCCTCGCTCAGCATACAGGGAGTTGCTATTGATAAGGGATTATGTCATTACGGACCGGCCCGAAAATTTCGGGCCGGTTTCCATCTCTGCTGCAACATAGGGCCTACACAACAATAGATGATATCAACTGGTGTGGTAGTCATATATTAGCCTATATACAATATATTACATGTATATCGACAGTAGCCATCTATAACTACATACTTTATCGAAGAACTCGGTCGATCCAGTACCGGTCGCCGGTCCGGTCTAGAAAATTCCGGACCGTTGCAGCTCTGACACATACGCTAGAGATGTGTTCAGAGAAGGTTGTATGTATTTGTGCAGTTGGACCCCACGCGCTCTCTGATTTCATTGTTTTCTGCCTATTTCATCGCAGCAATCGTTTCATGCATGAAAGAATAGATCTATTAATAGATTCTTAGATTCTTCTTGCCTTGGATGAGTTTTAGAGACGCTGATGACGTAGAAGTCGTCGCGTCAGCGTTCGCCAATGAAGGAAGGTTGAATGTCGGAAGATTGTGAAATTCCCATGAAGGTTCCATAATTTGATCTGTGTGATTTAGTCAGTGATATTCAATGACCTTACTGTTTAAAATACTCGCGCTATTTAAAGTCATTGGTGATGCTTTGTATTATGTTGATGTCGGCGATTTCATCAACCACTGGCATTGGTTGTTTGCTGTACTGTCTTGTCGCCCAAAGGGATTATGCGGAAAACTTACCATCGCATACGAAGTTAGACCAACACCTGACGTAGAAATGAAAACTGATCATAAAGAAAAGAATAAAGAAGGGAGAGGTACAAAATACATTAAAACGCTCTAAATTTGAAACATATGAATGATTGACAGGCTATAATGAACGCAACAGATACTTCTGTTGGAGAGAGCTTCATCGAGAGAAAATGTTCTCTATGGTGATCTCAGCTCTTTGACCAATGCGATTCAGCGACATATGAGAAATCAACATCGCATTTCCATTGTCATTTAGCTTTTAAAATCTTAGGAAAACTGGGTCGAATTGACGAACAGTCAGTATGGGATTGCAAGCTCATTGTGATGCTGTTCAGAAAGAAAGGTTGTCACTTTGGGCTTAAAATGCATCTTAATTCACATGTGGTTTGGTCAATGTAGGGTCGTCTGTGAACCTGAACGCAATTTTCATTTAAACATCAACTTTTACTTATCACATTACTTCATTTTTATTTCATTCTGTAGTCATATATGCCAGCATAATGTGAATATGCCCTTACGAGTACTTGTAAAATTTAAGTTTGAGAATTCATTGAAATCAAGATAGCGTCAAATTAATAATTTGAATACTTTACTGTTCTTTATGTCTGCCGCAGAAATAGGAATCCATTATGGAGCGAAGGTCTATGGCTTGTGAGCACGCTACACCACTGGTGGTACTTGATCCAAAGGATAGTTAATCATAGCATGATGTAAGAGCGAAAATCATCAAAATCCTTTCTGATGGTGGCGATGAAGACTGAGCGTCACTGTTTCCCCATTTTGGTAGCTTGGGTGTTGCCGACGCAATCTGGAACGTTGTGATCTATTAGCCCGGATTCCCGTCGTACGGACTTCCAATGACACTTTCGGGGCTCGAGCACTGAACCAGTGTTCCACGGAGACCACAGATATTCGTTGGAAGTATAAACATTCGATGTTTCGCGAATGGGAGCATGTCAGTCTCGAGTTTCATTAATTCAGCTTCTATGATTACCTACAGTATCTAAACAACTATATTATATTTACACAGCTACAGTAGTATATAGTGTGACATCCGGCGCGACGCTTCGCTTCGCTTCGCTTCGCTTGCGCCGGATGTCACACTTTTGCGGGTTTTTTTCAAAAAATCAAAATTTCAAAAATTTAGGTAGACTTCAAATTTCACGTGGCCGAAGGCCGAAGGGCGAAAATTTAAGCGTTTTTAAAAATACCCAATTTTCAAATTTTTCAAAATCTCAAAATTTGAGAATTACAATTTTCACCCTTAAAATCATGACCGTTCCAGGACACCGAAAATCATAAAAGTTAAGAATCTCAAAATTTGAGAATTACAATTTTCTCGCTTAAATCATGACCGTTCCAGGACACCAAAAATCATAAAAGTTGAGAATTTCAAATTCATGAATTTTATCCATCTTTCAGGTTTTTAAAATATAACATGTGACTAAAAATATTTCTTTAAAAATGGAAGAAACAAAAGTGGATGAAACCACAAGACTATATCCTTCGTTATCATATGAACGTAGTTCTACTTTAATGGACATTGAAAAAATGAACAAGGAAAAACACAAAGATAGAGTACGCTATATGAAAGATAAGGAATCTCAATTATTATTAAGATTAGAGCATTATATAAAAAATTAAGAAAGAGATGGACTAATGTTAAGAATGTAACACAAGGAATTGGCATATTCTTAACAATAAGTTTAGGCGCTCTCACTATTGTTATATCTTCTGGTGTTTTAGTAATTCCAGTAGTTGCTACTGCTTTAACAGGTACGGGTGTTTTTGCAACTTCACTTGTTACAATGTTAGATAAATCTTTAATAACTAAGAAACGAAAATCATTAAAAACTAAGCATTTACATATTAAAGAAGTCTATGATAAACTACATTACTACTTTCAAAGAGTATGTGATGATAATGTTATTACGTTAGATGAGATTGAAAAATTTGATCAAATAGCTAATAAAGTTAATAAAACGCCATTTCATTTAAAGTCCGAAAAAGTTGATGATAAGAATAAACAGGATGGCAAAATTTCTAGTGATGGCAAAATTTCTAATGAAGAAAATGACAAAATTTTTTTAGAAGAGCTAAAAACTTTAAGCGAAAATTTAAGCAAAACTTTATTAAACAAAACTTAAAACGAGAAAACTTTAAACGAAAAGATGTCAGACAACAAAGCAATAAAAAAATAATTTGTTCAGTAAAATGTTTTTGCTGTATTCCAATGTTACCACAAAATTCAAATATTATATTTTAAAAATGGATAAAATTAGAGCTGATAATTTTAAAAGAATAAAACAATTAGAAGAGTTAATAAAACAAAGAAATTTTATGAAAGAAAATCATCTTCAACATAGAATGATAAAAGCTGGTATTCAATCTGATATGTTTGAAGAAATGCAGCAAACCGAGCAAGTAAAAACTGATTTTGGAAAAACTATGAAACCATTTAAAACTCTTGAAAAGGAACTTACAAATAATGATAAACAAATTGATATAACAGATCCAGGGCACAAAACTATATTAGATGACTATGGATTACTAGAATCAAACATTAATAAGAAATTACCAAAATCTATGCAATTTGAAATTGATTTTGATGAATTGAATGAATGAATTGAAAATGATGAATTTGAAAAACAATACCTAGATTTTATCTCGGACAAAAAGAAATATTTCCACAACCTTTTCGAGGTTTAATTTTTTCACCAGATAAATCTCCTTTTAATTTAGATAGAAATTTTGTTGATCTTTTAAGAGGAGCAGATTTAAATAATTATGCTGTAGAAGATCTCATAAAATATAAAGCTATGTTAGATAGAGTTGATGCAGTAAAATCTCTTAGACGTTATAAACAATTAGAAAATTTATTATCAACGGGAGTTAAAGTAGGAAAAGGTTTATCTGAAAAACAGAAAACAGAAACAACTGTATTCTTACCAGATGATCCACAAGAATTACTAAATAGATTAAATATTTTAATATCTGCAATAAAAGAAGGACATAATTCTAGTTTCAATGAAATTCATGCTATATTGAAAAGACTGTTAGAAAAGAAGATTCTAAATGAAGAGGATTATAAAAGTGTAGCTGAAATATGTTGTTGTTTTTAATTTTTTATAAAAAAATATTTCATAAAAAATACTTATTCAAAATTTTAACTAAAAAATGTGTTCAGCAGATTTAGACAAAATTAATAATCATTTAGAAAATTTGACAGAGATTTTGGGTTCATCAAAATTTAGTACGACGTTAAAAATTATAACAACTACTTCATCACACACTTGTAATTTAGAACCCATTCCACATTTGGAACAAAATAAAAATTATCAAATTGCATTGACTAGTTTCTCTACATTTAACACTATTCAAAACGTTATCAAAGATGTGAATGATCAATTTAGATATTCTACTGATAAAGGCAAAACATGGAAAATATTAACTTTTCTTCCTGGTTCTTACGAAGTTGAATCAATATCAAATGAAATTAAGAGACATTTAGGTATACCATTTAAAGATAAGAAACAATTACATTTTGCAGTTGAACCGGCAGTTAATAAATTTTCTCTTACTTTAGACGAAAATCATCAAGTTGATTTTAATCATGATAGATCATTGTCAAAGCTATTAGGATTCAATAAACAAACCTATAGTCAAGGTTATCATTTAGGTGAGAAGATTCCAAAAATAACGGAAATAAATTCAATTGTTGTACATTGTGACATTATTGAAGGAGGATATATAAATGGTAAATTGTCAAATTTAATATTCAGTTTTCCAGCTTTTACTGTACCCATTGGTTATAGATTAAATGTAATTCCACAAACATTAATATATTTTCCTATTACAAGAAAAACTATTAACAACATTAACATGAGAATCACTGATGAGAAAGGACAAGAAATAAATTTTGGAGGTGAAGAGATTATGATAGATCTTTTGGTTCGGGAGGTATAAACTCCTACGCGAAGCTAGAGAAGTTTAATTTTCTTCTTCTTTAGAAACAAAAAAAAGTAAAATTTTTTTATTAAAAAATGAGTGAAGTACCTCCATTTAATAAAAAAAAACTTAAATTTAATCATCATCCAAATTTATCTAATAAAGTTTTGTCAGTTATTTGTGGAAGATCAGGATGTGGAAAAACATATCTATTATTTAAAATTTTAACGACTCCAAATTTTTTGGATTATAACAATCTTATAATTTATACAACAACAGCAGAACAACCCGTCTATCAATTTTTAAAATATGGATTTGAAAATAATCTTAAAAAAACAGCAATTGCTTCATTATTCAAAGAATATGAAAAATCTGAAGATGAAGAAGAAATAAGTTCGTGGTGTGAAGAAGCAGCAAAAAATAATCAGTTAGTAGAATCTAATAAAAATAAGCATATAAAGATACAATTAATAGATGATAGTGGTAATATGCAAGATCCTAGTAAACTAGATAAAACAATGAAACATTGTATAATTTTTGATGATTGTGTTAATGATAGAAATCAGTCAGTTCAGAGAAATTATTTCACAAGAGGTAGACATAATAACTGTAGTGTTTTTTATTTAACACAAAGTATGTATTCATTAGACGGAAGTGTTATTAGAAAGAATGCAAATATATTTATACTATTTGAAATAAATGCAAGAAACTTAAGTGATTTGTTAAGAGATTTATGTGTAAGAAATAAAGATGAATTTAAACAATCGTGTAATAATGCTTGGTCAAAAGATTATGGATTTATCACAATTAATATTGATAAGAAAATTCATGATAGAGTTATAGAAAATATTTTCGCGGAGTGATCGAATAATTTTTTCTTATAAATTTTTTGTTAATAAAAATAAAAAAAAAATATGTTGAATGCTTACAAGATAGAGCATGTACCAGTTTTAAAAGATTATCGTCATCCTACAAATCCTGTAAATTCGAAGAAAGAAGTTAGATTTTATTATCATCATAAATACGTAGCGCTCGTTACAGATTATAAAACAAAACATGGTATTAAACCGTGTGTTAAAACAAAAGACTTTCCACTTTGTTTAAGAAGTTTCCCAGTATTTTTGGCGTATAATAATTTATGGTGGTTGGTTAAGAAAGAACATTTAACAACACATGAATTAGAAACATTACATCAATTACATATTCCTGTGTATATGTAAAAACGGAACCGAGGTTCTATGTAAAAATTCATTTTTTCTTTTAAAAAATATGAATCATGAAATGTCTCTCGGACAAACGTCTAGGATTGATGAATTAATCAAGCAACAAACTGCTGAGTTTGATGCGCAAATTAAACATAGTAAACGTAGTAAACGTATTAAAAAACAGAAACGTAGTAGGCGTAGTATTAGACGTAATATTAAAAAACAGAAAAGTGGAACAAAAGAAATATTAGAAACTCCTATTACTGATATCTTTTTTGATGATAGAATTAAGGATGAACTTGGTGATGATTTATGTAATTTATTTAATCCAAATGAAATTAAATATGAAAATGTATCTTTTATTAATGTAGTAAATGATATGCGGAAACTTTTAGCAAATGGTAAAATTATTAATTTACTTGGAAAAGTTGTTAAAGATCAGGAAAATATAATTCAAAATTTTTACGTAACCTTCTATAATAAAAAATCATTTGAAACATGGTTTTCGAATCTGGATGAGAAATCCGATGCTAACGAATGGATTTTTACAGGTAATATTAAATATGAAGATTTTGGAATGAAGTTAGTACAAAGATCGATAGAGGGGCAGGGATTAATATGAAATATAGAATCAAAGAATATTTCGGTGAATATTGTTATATTCCTTCTGAAGATTTTTGTTTTATTAAATGTTATAATGTTTTACGAGGTTTTAATGAAGAACAAGGAGAAATGATGAAAGAAATGTTAAATAATTTTTTATATAAAGAGAAAGCCACATCTAGAACAGGAGTAATGTCAAACTGCAAATTTTCTCAATTCAATAAATATTTTGGAGAATGTGTTCAATATTATAGTCCTGCCAATCGTCATTTAAATCCTAGAGGAATTGAAACGTTTCATAATTATGTTTATTACAATTGTTTTCACGCAGGTTCAACAATTGGTCACTATTGTTTAATTGATAAATTTCATAAATTAAAAGCTATTAGAGAAATTGAAAATAATTTCAAACCCATATATAAAACAGTTACTGATGAAAATCTAACAACGCGTCCATATAAAATCATAACAAAGAAAAAAATTGACTATGGTTCAACATATATTTGGGATCTCGAAACTTTTCCTGATCCTAACTGTTCAACAGCTCATCCTATTCCTTACGCTGTAGGAGCTATTAATTTTAATGAATTTATATGTTGCTTACCGAAACAAAGATTGAAAGAATTAGAAACACGTTTGTTAAGTGATATGATTAAAATTAAACGATCAAAAGATGAAGATGAAATTAAAAAACTTAAAAAACAGATTAATGAGTATAATAATTTAACTGAATTAGAATTTAATAAACTTCAAAATTGTGTGAAAATATTTACGAGAACTGAGGATGATGAATGTCCGATCGGGGGTAAACCCAGAGGACGTATGTCCGATCCATCAATTTTTTAAAACTCTTGGAAAATTTAATTATTCTAGAGTAACTTTAATAGCTCACAATTCATCAGGTTTTGATTCCTATTTTCCGATAAAAGCTAATTTTAAATGATCTAAACCGCCTCTTAAAACTTCAAGAGGAATATTGACTGCTTCATTACAAAATCCTTATACAACTGAATGTGTTAGTAGATACATTCAAAAATCTTTTAGATTTAAAAACAATATGAAAAAAGATTCACCGTCAGGTAAATTAGCACTTCAAACTATTATAATGAAATGTAGTTATCAACATGTAAAAACAAGTCTTTCTAAATGGTGTGAGAATTTTAAAATTCCTACGAATGTGTGTAAATTAAATTATGAAATTGGAGACATAACACATGAAAATTATAAAGAACAAGAAAATGAATGGAGACCATATTTAGTTAACGATATTCTTTCTTTAGCTTTTTGTATCTACAAATATAATAATGTTATGCGAGATTTAGTTGGTGAAGATATAACTACTAATTTAACATCCTCTGCTTTAACATTTAACGGTTGGATGAAAAGCGTGCAAAATGACAATATAAATATTCATTCTCATATAGATTTATGGGCTAGAAATTATATTAGAAAATCTGTTAAAGGTGGAAGAGTTTCAGCAAATATAAGAAAATACATATCTGCATTTTGTATCATCTTGTTACCAATATTAAAACAGTATTTACCTGGTCGCTGCGCTGGGGGGACTTTGTCCCTTGAGTGTAATTTAATAGATTTAATGAAACAGTATCGAGATTTAGGAGATAAAACTGAAATTTGTAAGAAAATTTCAAATCAACTACTTGAACAATAAAATGAATTTCTAATGGCTTTTCATGCGACATCTTTATATCCATCAGCTATGTATGATGAAAATTCAGAATACCCTAGAGCTGAATCAGCTAGAAAATTTCGTCAAGAAGAAGAGCGGGAAATAGTATATAAATTTAATACACAAACATTTAGACCTAAAACTGGAATATTCTCTGTTGTGTTTCAATATCCGAATGATATGTTTTTCCAACCAGTTCCTATAAAAGATAAAGTTAAAAATCAAAATAATAATTCTCATGTAAAAGTAATCAGGTTTAGAAATGGTATATGTTATGATGTATTAACTTCTATAGACATACAAGAAATTGTTAGATGTGGGGGAAAAATCTTACATATTACTGATGGTGTAATTTATGAAAAAAATTATCAAGTTTCACCATTTCGAAATTATATTGAAAAACTTTTTAATTTGAGAAAAAGATATAAAACAGAAGGAAATACTGTAGGTGATGAGTTAATTAAATTATTGATGAATTCGCTATATGGCAAAACTGTGCAAAAAGATATAACCACTAAATATCATTTATGGAATGAGAATACATTGAGAAAAAATTTCACTCAAGAAGTAAAAGATTATGAAAAATTAAATGATGAACAATATTTAGCGAAAGTAGAAATGGAAGATGATGAATTTCTCAAAACTAATATTGTAAAAGATGGGAAGACGTCATTCATGCCATCACACTTAGGTTCTTTCATTCTTTCTCACTCTAGAAGAATCATGAATAACTTTATTTTAGAAATTAATGGTTTCAAAGAAAAATACATTCATTATACAGATACTGATTCAATATATATTTCCAATGAGCTCTTTAATAAATTAGACGCTGCTGGATATGTTGGAGGAGAATTGTGTCAAGGGAAAAATGATTATGGAAATGGTGGAATTATTTTTGCAATGTTTATTGCACCTAAAGTAAAATACTGTATTACTGTAGATGAGCAAGGGAGACTTAGTGAAAAGAAAACATTCAAAGGATATTCACAAGATAAAGTAAAAGTAGAAGATTTTCTAAAATTATATTCGGGGAAAACATTATCGACAACAGTTAATAAACCATGGAAAAGATCTTTAGAAACTGGAATTAGTATTCCTGATAAAAATAATAATACTGAAGAAAAAAAATTTTCTGGTCAAATAAATATTTTTAAACGTCAAGCACCTGATGAAAATGAAATTATGTTACCTTATAACGGAGAAGATATTCAAGCTGAAATATTTCAAACAATCATCTGTGAGAGTAATTTAAGTGATGATGATGACACGTGGGAATAATAATTTTTTTATTACATCTAAAAATTTATAACATCTAAAAATTTTATAACATCTAAAAAATTTATTACATCTAAAAACTTATTACATCTAAAAACTTATTACATCTAAAAATTTTATTACCTATGAAAATATATTTATCGAATATTTTGGTATTTTCTATTAAGTTTTAGCATATAATGTTTTATCATATTAAGTTTTATCATATAACGTTTTATCAAAAGATAATTTAAATTTATTTTCACTAACTATTGATTCTTCATCATCATCAATTGATTCTTCATCATCATCATAAATTGTTTCTTCATCATCATAAATTACACTTTTTGGTATAGGATGCCATTCCCTGATAGGATACCATTCTCTTATTGGAATATCTAACTCTAAATTACATCTTTTATCTGATAATAATATAATAGAGAAAAATATTGGTCTTTGATCTCTTTTGGAAAATTTAATGACACCACCATAATCTGAATCACTTTTAGTTTTTATTAAAGATGATAAAATTTTAAATTGATTAGATGTAAATCCTAATTTAAATTTTGTAGACCCGACACATAGTTGTCTAACAGTATCTTCAACTATACCATCATTATTATTTTCAATTGTAAGAAAATGAAATTTAGATAAATTTTTATAATTACTAATATTTTTGTAATCTTTTTTACCATTTACACCTTTTTCAGATGTTACAGAATCATCATCTATATTATCATCATCTATATTATTATCATCATTATTATCATAAGATTCTTTAAGATCGGGCAAAGCCCTAGAACCTTCAGTTCGTTTATTATGATTATGATTATGGACATTGTTAATAGTATAAGGTGTTGTCCACATATAAATTTTTTCTTGTTGAGCTAAACCATTTATATACGATTTCAATAAGTTAATATTTAAATTCGAATATAGACCTATATATGTGTCATCATCATATCTTTGCGGCATTTCTAATGTTTCTTGTTTATAAATTGTATCTCTATAATATACTTGACATAATAATTCTTCATTATGTTTTTTACTCTCTATGTGAATGTTATATTGATTTTGATCGTCAACAAATAATCTAATTTTTTCTTTCGAAAAAGATTTTAATTTTTTAACTAATTCTTTAATATTGATATAATTAATGATTTTATTTTCTATCCATACAGTATTACTAATTGGTAACACTGCTCTAATAAAACCATAAACGTTATTATGACCTATTATAACCATATTTTCTTTATTTAATTCAACATAAGCTACATCATTATATTTACTTACTATATCCATAAATTTAATAAATGGATCACCCGGAAATAAACAATAGTTAGTTTCTATAGAAGGTAAACCTTTTGTTTGTTCTCTAAATATTTCGGCTTGTAATTCAAATAAAATATTAACATCTGTACATGGATTGTTATTATTATTATTATCAAAACATTTATTTTCAAATCCCGTTGATCTCGTCGAATAAGAAGAACAGGATGATGCGGACGAATATAATTTTTTTAAATTTGGTTTTTCCATTTTTTTATTTTTAGTAGAAAAAATTTTATTTTTTTTATTTTTATTAGAAAAAATTTTACTTTTTTATTGTTTTAAAAATGATGTTACCAAATGTTGGTGGAGGCGCATATATCCCGAATAATCGTGAATTAGAAATAGAGATAGAAAATTATATCATGAAAACTGGAGACGTTTTATCTGGTCCATTGCATCTTTCTATTCTTCCGCAACAAAATACAGAGTTGACAAATAAACAATATGTTGATACACAAATCAATGACTTAAAAGAAAAATATATAAACGATGTTTTGGTTCCACTGATGAATGAATTAAAATTGCTTAAACTTAATGACAAATCATTAAACGAAAAATTATTAAAACTTGATAAAAAGGATAGAGAGCTAGAAGCAGATATAGCAAAACTTTTTAAAAAGATTTCAGAGCAATCAAAAATTTTAATATTACTTTCTATAAATTTAAAATCTGCAGTCATTAAAAATAAACATCGGATACAAATGTTAAAAGAACAATTAGAAGATGAAATAGAAAAACTTCCTGAAAGAATTAAAAAAAATTTAAAGCAGTTACAAACTACATTCCAAAAAAGTGTTGATGAATTGAGTTCTAAAATTACTCAACAAATGAAAAAGATGAATAGAATAATAAATGAAGTAAACTCGCTTAATCAAAGAGTTGATAAAATGAAAACTCTTAAAATCAATTTAGAAAATGAATTAAAGAAAAATTTACAAGAAAACTCTAAAGAAAATAAAGAACAGTTAGATGCTGTTAAAAGACAATTAGATGTTCTTAAAATTAAGTTAAATGCACTTAAAACGGCATTGAAGATTAATCAGCAGAAAATGCAAGTTAATAGAAAAGAAATTAAAGTACATCACACGCTGCTTGACGCAATAGATAAAGTGCAACAGTCAATTAATAAAGTTATCTCGAAGTTGTTGTCCATTCACACACGTAAATCTTAACACGTAGATATTTTTCCCAAATTTTTCTCATGAACCATCTATGAAATCTGTTTACCATTATGACAGTGTAGAAACAATCGGAACACAAAAGTTCCTAGGCACCGCAGGTGCCGTTCAAAAAGAAGGGGCTGGTATATTTTCTGTTATTGGTAGTATCGTTAACTTAATTAAAAATAATAAAGATTTGATTACATCAGCTGCTATAGGTAGTACAGCTAGTGCAATATCAAATGCTGTTAAGTCTCAAAACGAATTAAAACAACTAGAAGCTATTCGTAAACTTAGGAATGATTCTGAAGAACTAAAAAATTTAAAAAAACTTTCAGAGGAAACAAAAAATAAAATTGCTAACATAGCTGTTGGGGAAACCTTGAGGAGCGGAGCTCCGTCTGATAGTAAACATAAGAAGAAATCAGGCGTAGCCATAAAACGTTCAATTGAAGAAATAAGAGGCAATGGTATTAATAGCGGAGCTGGTCTAGCAAAATTCTAAAATATATTTTTTAGTAAAATTATTTTAGTAAAATTATTTCAGTAAAATTTGTTTAGTAAAATTTTTTCTGTGTGTGAGAAAAAACAAAAAGTCAAATTATTTTTTATAAAAATGTCTTCGCTTATCGAAAATAAATTTAGATTAGACGATCCTCCGTTCGTCAGTTATAATCAAAAAAAGAATGACTATATAAGAATTGCTATGAATCCCGGATCTTCCAGTAGAGTAAATACTGGAGGTGATTTAATTTTTGAAGTTGATAATCAACAAAGTTATTTATATCTACCTGATTCATTTTTACACTGTGAATATTCTTTATATAGTGATACCAATTTTACAACACCATTACCAGATACCGATAATATTGCACTAGAGAATAATTTCTTTCCAAGATTATTTACACAAATGCGTTTAGATGTTGCAACTCAAAATATAGAAACAATAAGTGATTCTCCAGGTGTAATTGATACAATGCTTAGATTTGTGACAATTGGTGAAAATAATAAAAAGTATGAAATCGAAGGTTGGTTTCCTGATACTAATGATGGTATAATTGTTGATGATTTAACTCACGCTGGAACAGATTCAGCAGGAATTGCGAAAGATGTAGAAAATATTGCAAAACATTTAAATAAAACAAATAATGATGCATATAAAGAAAGACGTGAGTTTAATAAGAAAAGTAAGCAAACAGTAATTGGTCATTGTCTCCATTATTCGGATATTTAGATTATGATAAAATATCATATCAATTAAAATTTAAATTAATAATTCATCGTACAGCAAATAATGAATTAATCTTTTTTGGTAAGACTGGAAAAAAAGCATATTTAAAAATTGATAGACTTGAATGGTGGATTAAGCATATTACTCCTAGTTTAGAGATTGAAACAGCTATTGCAAAAAGATTAAATACTAACAAACCAATTCCAGTAAATCTTCTAAAGCGTACTGCTAGTTCAGTAACTTTTTCCGAACAAAGATTTAACTGGCATTTTACTAGAACTGCGAATACACCAAGATATTTATTACTAACTTTTCAAAGAAATAATTCTCCAAGTTTTGATAAGAACAATAATCTCTTCCATATTAATACAATTCGAAGTTTACAAGTTTCATTAAATCAAACCCGATATCCAATTGATCCATTAAGATTCGATGATACCAATAATCAATTTACGGAAGGATATGATTCTTATCGAAATCTTTGTATAGAATTTGGAGTTGAACCACAATTAACTCCTGGAGATTGGAGACATTTATATCCTGTTTTCTGTTTCGATTTAAGTGCACAATCTGAAGATATTATCAAGACTGGTTGTGATGTAGCAATTAATATTGAAAAGAAAGATTCCACAACTTCATTGATGGCTTATGGTTTATTGCTAGAAGATGTAAAATATTCTATTGAAATTCTTAATGGAAAGATGGCTAGGATCGGTTAAAGCCCAAGACTTCATCGATTAATTAATTTTTTTCATAACTAGAATAGATTAAAATTTTTTGGTAACTTAAAATTTTTTCATAACTAGAATAGATTAAAATTTTTCGTAACTTAAAATTTTTTTATTAAAAATGTCGCAAGCGAAAAGTAATAATAAAACTGTTGAATTAAAATTACGTAATATTGTTGACAAAAATACCCCTAAAACTATTACTATTAATAAAAAAAGTATTACATAAGTAAACCAATGATAGAGAATATTCAATTACAAGAAGAAAAGAATGGTGGAATTCTCCCATTAATTCCACTAATAATAGGTGGCATAGCAGCAGCAGGAAGTGTTGCAGGTGGGACAGCTGGTATTGTCCAAGCAGTAAATAAAAATAAATCAGAGAAGGCAGCATTAGAAGAACAAAAACGACATAATAGAGAGTTAGAGAAAGTTGCTAGGGGTGACGGAATAGTATATAATTTTATTAGTAAATTAAAATTAGTTGATGAAGGAAAACGAGTTCTTAAAAATATTCTCCACAATGTTGATGATTTAATTGAAATTAAGGAAACTAAAGATGGTTCTGGAATATATCTAAGTCCTAGTATGATAAGGTAAAACATTTATTTTATCTTTTAAAATGAATTCTACAAATTCCGAAAATTTAATTAAATTAAAAATTGCTAATTTAGATTTATTAAATTATCTATTAAACAAAAATAAAAACTCAAATTGTCAGTATATTGGAGGTGACATACAAAAAGCATTAGAAAACTTTCCTGGATTTATTTGGAGTAAATATTCAAAAAAAAAACATCTTCCTGGTCATTCATATACCGGTCCAGGAACTCGATTAGATATAAGACTAGATGAGAATAATAATCCGAAACCAGGTGAAGAACCGATAAATAGAGTTGATGCGGCAGCTTACAGGCATGATTTAGCTTATCGAAATCATGATCTAAGTTCTCGACATGCAGCTGATAAGAACATGATTCAACAATTAGATAATATTCAAAATCCTACATTTAGAGAAAAAATTGAAAGAATGTTTGTTAAGAAAGCTTTACAAGCTAAAATATTATTCGGCCAGGGTTTAAATGAAACGACAGCAAAGCTGTCTGAGAGCAACGCTCGAACCTACGCGTCTGAAATGTCGAATGACCTAGGACGCTATGCGTCCGAAATTCATAAAGAATATAGAAGGCCTAAATATTTATTGAAAGTAAAAGTATTTAATAAAGATGATATTTGGAGTGCTGATCTTATTCATATGCCGAATGAAAGGGACTACAAATACGCATTGACCGTTATAGATTTATATACACGATACGCTTGGGTAAAGCCTTTAAAAAATAAAAGTGGTCTATCAGTTAAATATGCGTTTGAAGAAATCTTTAAAGAAAGTAAGAGAAAGCCAAAAAATTGTTTGTTTATAAAGGGTCGGAATTTTATAACAGGAACGTTCAGCCACTATTTGAAACTGTTTATTCAACTGAAAACGCTGGAAAAGCTGTGGTGATAGAAAGATTCAATCGGACGTTAAAAAATAAATTATTCAAGAAATTTACTGAGCAAAGAAATCAGAAATGGTTGAAGATATTACCAGGAATTGTAGAAGAGTACAATAATAAAGTTCATTCTGGTATTGAAGAAACTCCAAAGAATGCTTCTGACGCCCCTGATTTGATAAGAAAAAAAATATTCGAGAACAATAATTTGAATGAGAGTAATCCGAATTTGCAGAAACTTAAGCCGAAATTTAAAATTGGAGATAGAGTTAGAATATTTAAATATAAGAATAAATTTGAAAAAGGCTTTGTTGGCTATTGGACTAAAGAAATATTTGAAATTTGCAAAATAAATCAAACTTATCCGATTACTTACGAAATCAAAGATTTAGATGATGAAAATATCAGAGGCCGATTTTATCAAAATGAATTACAACGAACTGATTTTTAATTATCATTATTTTCATTTGGCGTAGCCATAGAACCTACGGTTCGTTCAATTCTAACATAATATCTAGAAATGGTACTCCTTCCTGTAATTTCAATAAAACAAAAAGACATAATTGGCCACAATAAGTAGTTCCGGTTTTTGAATTTGAAACGTATTATAAATTCCATTGCCAAGTATTTCTCTTACTTCATTCGTAGGTGGAAGTCCGTATGAGTCGAACCAATAGTTCTCAGCCTCCGGGCGGTCAAAATAATAATTAGAATAGTTTATATTTCTTTGTCCTGCTGACCAATGTACACCTTTTTCATCTGACGTATGAAGATTTGTTATGAAATTTACAGTTGGCCTATTTTTTAGGAATTGTAATTCGTCTCTCATTAGGACATGAAAATTCTTTATTCCCAATTGATTTGCGATTTTCTTTAGGTCGAAATTTGTCGTGGTTTGCGTTCCATATAATTTAAAAAACTCCTTTATGTTGCTCATTTTATAATAAAAAAATTTCTTAAGGGACCCCTAGAAGTCAGAAGGGAGGGGGTATTTATTTAAAACTGTTCTCAAATGATGACTTTCCTTACTACTTATTCGATTTTGAAATGATTATATTATAATTATTCTAATCTATATTGTTTTATATATTTCCATTTTCTTCATGAACTTCATTTGTAAAATATGTTTCATCGTTAAAATGATTGTTTAAAATTGCCATAACAACTAACCCGCATATCGGCGTTTATGCGTTCTGAGTTCACAAGAAGAATTTTATTGTCATTTGCTTTTATTGTCAATGCACTCTTATGTGCTTAATCTATTCATGTCTTCACAATGGGAAGTACTTTACTACCCGTATGTGTTTGGCAAACGCTAAATGAATTTTGCAAATCGATTTCTAAAACTGAATTTGAAAACAGACTTTGAAAATAGATTCTGAAAATAATTTACGTAGGGGTAAATTGAAATGTCAAAACTTTACGCACGCGTAAGTTGAAATGCCAAAAGTGTACCGATGAGTAAATTGAAATGACAAGAGATAGCACGATAATTTTAGGGGAAAGCTGCTAGATGTTTCTCTCTCTTCAATTATCAGCCAGTGTACGGGTTCATTGAATAATTTTGAGTTTATGAGTTACAATGATCTTCTAGTTCACACAATTAGTACTTTAAATGATGTTGAGCATACAATAACGAAGAATGACTAAGTAATAATTGCGTCTTCTTAATTTATCATAATGCTCTAATCTTAATAATAATTGAGAACCATTTCACCTGTTTTTAATTGAGATAACGAAGGATATATTCTTGCGGTTTCATCCATTTCTGAAGTTCCTTCCATTTTTAAAGAAATATTTTTAGTCACATGTTATATTTTAAAAACCTGAAAGATGGATAAAATTCATGAATTTGAAATTCTCAACTTTTATGATTTTTGGTGTCCTGGAACGGTCATGATTTAAGCGAGAAAATTGTAATTCTCAAATTTTGAGATTCTTAACTTTTATGATTTTCGGTGTCCTGGAACGGTCATGATTTTAAGGGTGAAAATTGTAATTCTCAAATTTTGAGATTTTGAAAAATTTGAAAATTGGGTATTTTTAAAAACGCTTACATTTTCGCCCTTCGGCCTTCGGCCACGTGAAATTTGAAGTCTACCTAAATTTTTGAAATTTTGATTTTTTGAAAAAAACCCGCAAAAGTGTGACATCCGGCGCAAGCGAAGCGAAGCGTCGCGCCGGATGTCACACTATATACTACTAGCTACGACATTCCAAAATAGGGCCGAGTGCCACATCTTTGAATGGAGGACGGATGGAGTAGCCGCGGAACCCTAGATGGCTATGTCAAGGAAGTGACATGGCGCGGCGTCAACATCTATTGCTCCCTGGAGTAGCTGCATAGCTATTATCGAACGCGCTGTGGTCACCTGCATCGAATATCAAGGAGTATCTGTAATGACAATACGTTGTTCTCATATAAACTTGCCATTTGACGTGCTATTATTCGAGTAGGAAGCAATTTTCACGTTTGATTGCATTTTTGTAATTAACAGAAATTCATATCCACGAGAAACTTCTGTTACAAACCTTCCTTTTCTACTCTAGCAGAATGTGTTTTCTCGACGATCCTCCCACGGTAGCGCTCCCACTCTCCACGAAAAGCGAATAAACAGCGACAATGCTGTTCTCTGTAAGAATGTTCAAAACATTTCAGCTTAGACAAAAGGTGATTGATGAGTGATAGGCCTATTCAGATAACACAGTTTAGGGCCAATTTTCTGGGATCGCACGTCCTCATTCTATGAATAAAAGCCGGATGGAGCTAAAGAAGATTGTGAATACGCAGTAGTGGAAGATCAGAACAAATTCTCGATCGAAAATCAAGTCCGACATGGGCCAAAAAATGGTCGTTGGCG
>CAJQUW010006867.1:0-109520 GCA_907163375.1 Prostheceraeus crozeri | reverse complement strand
CTTTTTGTAAGACTTTTGGGGCTGGCCAAAGCTCGGTAACGGAATTTTCATTATCACTGCTAAACATGGACCTGCAATGAAGATCCATTTTCATAGTGATGGACACTTTCGAGTGGGCTTCTTCGCAAAGACACAACAATGAATTTTTGAGAAAATTCATTTTCTTCGCAATCAGCAGTCCATAAAAACTGGATACGGTAGGCGGAATTTCAAAAAAGGTAACCAAAACCCATGTTTTACAGGTATAAAAGCCACATGTCTCATAACATGCTTTGGTCCATTAAGAAAAAGGCGTATCACGTGGTGCAATGCCATAACGTTATTAGAGTTTGTAGACAATGAAATGTCATCCCAAACTATTGTCGTAGTCGTGATAATTATTCCAATTAATAAAATGAAAATTAATTGTGTCGATACATGGCAAACGGAATTCAGCGAATGTTCATTATGTCCCAATAACGAGGATTATAACTATCCCTTTTGCTAATTTCTATCCTTACTCCCATTACCCACACCTATTTGACTTACTCAAACCACATCCACAGTCCGTAATTACATCCTAGCTACATCGCATAAATAGAACTGTTGCAGGGATTCCCAAGCACCGAGACTTGTTTGGAAAGCAATCGGAAGGATGGTGATGATATCATTTTTTCATTCATCATGTTGCCCCAAAGGTTGGGAAACAAAAATGAAATTCAATCCACAATACAGCAACCAATGAATTATGATCATCGCAATTATTGTCAGGCATTATCAACTACTTTCTCCGGCTTAAATAGTATAGCAACATTAGGCATACAGGTCAAGGTATGGAAAGTATCATGATGTCAAATAGACAATTCAACTAGAGAAATAATCAATTGCCTCCTAATACACATGTGATATATGCCTGGGCTTACACACTGGAACATTTGCCCAAACTGAATTAATGGGTTGGTAAAAAGCCTACGATGACATTGAAGGGAGCAAGCACTTGATGTGGAGTGATATGTTTTGAAACATTTGAGATTTAAACGGCGTGATGAATGATCGCAATCGCAAGAAGTTTGTAACATGAAACATACGATAGCTATCAACATGACTACATGGAACGGTGTTAACGAGGTCTTCACGGTAAGACGTTATATGTTAAAGATGGGCATGATCCTCATATTAAGGGTGCAGATGTCCCGAGCGAATTACTAGTAGGCAGTAGAAATAAGAGACAGTCAGCTTGAAAATTTGAACTTTACTTAAACACAAATCCTACCTAGATATTCACCGTTTTGTGCATTTAATGTTGGACCAAGGAGTAAATGCTATGTGCCTACACAATCATCACAGTTGCCCAAGCTACGTGTAGCAATGAGCTAGTAGTATAATTAATGTGGGATTAATTAGATTCATGAGAAAAGTGAGGGAGACCTGAAGATTTCCACCTCACTCGGCACAATAGTTTTTAAATCTTGACAATCTGTAAAATCATATATTTCCACCGATACTAACGTCAGGAAATTATCAGTAGTAGTTGTGGTACCTACGTCACGCATAGTTACCCACAGACAGCAATAGGCATCCCAATCATGGAGTAACGAGGAGGTCCCGAAAATTCACCAGGGATTTACAGAACTGAAAACCATTTTTCCAGACAGAATTCAATAGAAATTCCAGTATTCATGATTTAGGTCTCGGATTTATAACGGGAGAAAACTACCCCCTATTTTGACTACGCTGGTTCGAACACACGGTTTTTGTCTATCAACGGATGCTAGGTAACTCTTTTTTGCACAATTAAGGAATTTCCAAAACTCAGTTGAGGAAACTTATCACTGTGTTTCCAGATCATTTCCGACCGCATATTTTACCCGTTGTTGATTGTTTGGAGCATACGATGCTTCAGCAGCAAAAACTAAATAACGTGAAATTTTTCGAGAAACGTCAACTTATGTTTGAAAAATTATTTTCCTAGCCCTATTAAAAACTAAATAACAAACGAAAATCATGCTGAAAAGAGATTTCAGCGCTTTAGCAACTGCTTTGAAATTATTAGAAATGAATATTCCACGAAGATGATTGTGTTGTGTGGGTGGTGTGGGGTAGTTGTGATTAATGTTGTATGTGGTGGTAGTTCGTGTGATGTGATGCGTAGGGGTGTACGTTGTCTTTGGTGGTGTGGTGTTGTGGTGGTGTGTGGTTTTGTGGGTGTGTTGTGGTGTGTGGGTGTTGGTGTGTGTGGTGTGTGGTTGGTGTGTGTGTGTGGTGTTGGTGTGTGTTGTGTGGGGTTGTGGTGTGTGGTGTTGGTGTGGTGGTGTGGTGTTGTGTGGTTGTGGTGTGTGTTTGGTGTGTGTGTTGTGTGGTGTGGTGTTTGGGTGTGTGTGTTTGGTGGTGTGTTGTGTTGTGGTGTGTGGTGTGGTGTGTTGGTGTGTGTGGTTGTGGTGTGTGTGTGGTGTGTGGTGGTGGTGTGTGTGTGTGTGTGGTTGTGGTGTGGTGTTGTGTGTGTGGTGTGTGGTGTGTGGGGTGTGTGTGTGGTGTGTGTTGTGTTGTGTGTGGTGTGGTGTTGTGGTGGTGTGTGTGTTGTGTGTTGTGTGGTGTGGTGTGTGTGTGTGTGGTGTGTGTTTGGTGTGTTGGTGTGGTGGTGTGTTGTGGTGGTGGTGGTGTGTGTTGTGTGTGGGTTGTGTGTTGGTGTTGTGTTGGTGTGTTGGTGTGTGGGTGGTGTGTGTGGTGTGGTGTGGTGTGGTGTGTGGTTGGTGTGGTGGTTTGGTGGTGTGTGTGTTTGTGTTGTGGTGTGTGGTGTGTTGGTGGGTTGTGGTGTGTTTGGTGTGTTGGTGGTGGGTGGTGGTGTTGGTTGGTGTGTGTTTGTGGTGGTGGTGTGTTGTGTTGTGTGGTGGTGTGGGTGTGTTGGTGTGTGTGTGTGTGGTGTGTTGTGTGTGTGTGGTTGTGTGTGTAGTGGGGTGTGGGTTTTTGTTCTGGGTTTGGGTGGTGGTTGTTCGCGTCAGATCAGAATTGGCCACCCTCTCCTAGATTAACAAGCTAGCCATATGAATTACACAAAATCCACGAATCACTAATAATCAGCACATAAAGTTTCCTCGATAGGAATTCGAATCCATAACAACCTATACCACTCAAAAAATTAGTGTGCCTGCATCATGGGGTGCAACATGAGAACTATGGAAAACGAGTCTTCATTAGGCCCCCAAAATATCAAAACTTTGTTTAATACCAGAAATTATCACAAAGATCTTTTTAAATGCCTAAAAACAGCATTATGAAAAATCTTATGTTTAGTGAGGTATAAATCATCCTCCAAGAACAATTCCTATCTCTAATAATCATACCATTCGAACACTTCAAGAAGTAGTAAAAGTATACACAATGGTTTTATCATTCCTCTCCATACGAACATACCTCAACCTGAAATGGGGAGCAGTGTGCGAGTAAAAGACAGCTTAAAGACATTTTAAATGCATGCGGCTTCATAAAACGGAAAATCAATAACAATTACAGAGTTGGAACGATTTTGTATAAGACTAATCATCAAACACTTTTTAGACATCGCATGGAAATCAAGACTAGCAACAATCTTTTCAAAGTCACTACAAATTTGTTTTTCAATCCCCCCCCCCCAATAAAAAAAAAAAAAAAACATTAAGGGGGGGGCCATTATTACAAAGTGAGATCGATGTCACAAATCATAACATGCTTGGTACAAATAAGCTTTTTCCAGGCATTTCCAGGTGCCGGTTTCGTTTTCCAGGCTTTCCAGGACCTGTAGCAACCCTGATTTCTCGGGACTGACTAATTTGATTGTGTTGCGTGTCTGATGCGTCGGTAGCGCTTAGTTGTATCATTGGACATGACGAGGAACCAATCCATCAGAAATGAGAGTTACGTTCAGAATCGGCTGTAGCAGCTTGAAGTGATTTATGCATGCAAATTATCTGATGATGCCATATTTACAACTATCTGTTCAGCTGATAGAAGAAGCAATTACACCGCAACGTGGCGATTGTGTTTTTCCTCGGGAAAGAAGTTCACTCCCACCGTGATATTGTGCAAACGGTTGAAAAATGTCTTTAATGAAGACGCTCTGGGACGAATACGGGCCCGTCTTTAAGTGGTGCCACCGGTTTTCCAGACTGGACGTCAATCGTTGGAGAATGACCCAAGGACTGGCCGCCCAACAACATCTGGAGGGACTTGACAATGTCCGAGTGCATCGAAAGAAATCGTAAGCGGTGACAGATGCCACTCACAGTTTGTGAGAATAGCGTGCGTTACGAGTATCGGAAAAACTCAGGTGCATCGCATCATTTACCACTGAAATTGCAGTGATGAAAAATTTAACCATCAAGGTGGTGGCCACGTCTCTAAGGCGATTGCACGTACGGAAAACAGGGGTCGTGGCTTGTCGACAATTGCAAGAAATGGTGGACGATCTTGGTGAAATGCGTTCTCTTTTTTTGGTCACGGCTTATCACAGTGGGCGAAACCAGGTTGCCCTTTTCTCTTCACCAGAAACAAAGGAGAGTCAGAGCAGTGGTGTCGAGTTGGAGAGACGCCCTCTTTGAGGCAAAGACCGTACCTTTCCACTGGCAAGGTTATTGATCACAGTCTTTTGGGACTGTGAAAGGGTTACTCCCATTGATTAATTCTGCCCCATGGGAGCTGCCATCAAACAGCGGCATCTACACAAACTTCTTGCATACAGGGAAGATCTCCGCACGACTCTCAAGAAACAACCTTTAGGAGAGGAAATATGTCTTTCAAAGCCCATTTATTGCAACATGACATACGCCCGTCCCCATACAGCATACGATAACGAAGAACGCACTCCAGCGGTGAGTACGACTAAATGTTGGACCTACATTGAAAAGATTGAAGTTGATTCCGAAACCTAAATTGATGTACACAGTAAATCAATTGTTATTGAGTGATGAATACTTTTACAGATTCGGAAAATAATTGGGGGAATTAACATTTATCAACATACAAACACAATTTTCATTTCTGTTATATAGGAATCCGTTGAACTTCCGGGGACTTCCCTCGTATATCAATTATAATTATTTGCTTCATTTTTATACCTCATGATATTAATCATTTTGCCTTTTTAAATTCAAAGAGTTTGACGTCAGTAGGTCTACATCTAGGTCATAGCCATATGTTGTGTGCAATCTCAACCAAAAAATGGAAATTATCAAGCTCTGATAATAAACGAAAATACTAAATAATCAGCCAGAAAGATGGCTTGTTCAAAAATGGGTATTGTAATCGAGGGAATACACCATGCAAAAGGAGAAAGCTTTTATGTGAATTTTGTGACTAGAGTTGAACATTTGAAATTTCCGTTACCGGTAACGGAATTAAGATATAAGTGTCAAAAACCTGCCTTTACGAATGGTCATAAAAAAATGAATAATAATGCAGGGATCATCCGTACAATGTACACATCCTGAAAAGGAGCAGTGCTTGTCTCTATCTCCATCACTAATGCAGACACCTGTCCTGTCTACATTCACAGACTCATTTCATTGTCATATCACACTCGACAAAACATAGTTTCTGTCCTAATAAGTCTTCTCACAAGCAGAGATTGGTCACCCGAGCAACCCAGCCGCGGTTTTTTAGGGATAAACCCCGGGAGTTCCGAGGGGGGTTCCGCCAGTTACAGGTTATTTACATGGCTGTTATGCATTTTTGTGAAAAGTTGTAGACGCTATTTTGCCTCTAGCTCGAAAGTAATTAAGTTAAGCTAACGTCCAAGTATACATATTAAACACAAAAGACTTTTGCATATCACTAGTATCTTGTATTTTCATAGCCTGTAAGACCATGTCAAAACATGGTCCAAAAATCTTAAAAATATATAAATCTTGTTACCGTACAAGTATAGGATGCTCTTCTTTGAACATGAGCCAGACGTAGGCCATTCACCGAGCACTAAACCACAGGAATAGGATGAATGTAAAATAGGTTAACTGCGCCAAATTTATTTGACAAAATACGCTTCGTTGCAAAGTTTTTTTCTTCAAAAAAAAAACTGATTTCAGTAGTATAAAAGCAATTCTCAGAGACTAATACGCAACCTTACCGCTCGCAATTAACTATTGCTGATTTTGATCGATCTCAGAAATGACAGTAGATTTGAGATTCTTAGCAGGAATAATTGCGGTTGTGCCACATCGAGGCATCAATACATTGGATGAATGAAATATCATGCTTTCAAGTGGGGCCCAAATGCAAAAAAATGCAAGTACGTCAGGCAGACTAATTGGGGCCCAATGCGAATTTCCCGCACTACACCATCATGTGAGGAGCATTTATTGGCAAATAAACAATAACCATATTTGTATAGAAATAAAAAACGCCTGCTTCACTGGCGCTCCGAGATGGTTTGAAGAGAACAACAGTAGGCTGTAGGTAAACATTTGCGCAGGACATTAAGTCATCCATACAAACTGTCAAGTGAAAGTTGGCAGAGATGTGCATGAGGATAGAACAAGATATTTAGGTAAACAAATTAATTTGCAATCTTTCCGTGAAGGAACAGAGCTTGATACATGACTACTAGACGATGGGTTTGCAAATTAATTCTCGAGCCGAGGACAAAGCCCTGTGCGCGGAATATCATAAGGCTGTAATAACTGTTAAGTATGGGCACAGACTACAACTGTATAACAAGAGGCTGAGGCTGAGTAAAACGACGCTCGAGACTTGCCAGGAGCAGAGGACTGACACTTCCGCACCACTCAATCTGATTTTGAACTACAGGACATTCAATTACATTCATATTCATCTGCTCTAGATACAAAAACAAGCAGGCAATGCTTTTTTCTCCAGCCAATTATAAAGACCCTACATAAGTCACTGCAGTACACGTGACAACAAACAGCATGCGTAAGTAAATCACGATTATTTTGTCATTATCCATGGAGCATTTTATACCTGGAAATTTTTACACAAATTTTGATTGCAGAACGAATTTTGGTTAAAGATGCTTAATCAACTTTTATCTCTGTGGCCGCTCATTAAATCACACGTACTTTTGCCTGCATATTCTTCCCCCTATACCATTCTTCCTTGGGAGGTGCCATCGCGATTTGGCAATATATGTGGTGACTGAAAGTGACAAAAGTGACAATTTGAAAATATAGTTTAATACAAATATTCTTCATGGGAACACTAGTCAGAATTGTTCAAATTGGCACATTCTGTCCCAAAATTTTGGGGTTTCCCCCCCCAACAACATTATTCTAAGTATGCAGGTTTATCCTATATAAACTTTGATCTGAAGAAATTCAAGTGGTAGACCTATAAGTGAAAATTCCAAACGAGGATGGAAGTTCCTATAAGGCAGGATAATAAAGGTCTGTCACACTTACACGAGGATTTTCGGGACACACAATGCAGCAGCCACATCAACACATTTCTTTCTCAACATGAATTTCAAGCTTCATAACAAGTAAAGCGGAAAGGAAGAAAAGATTCAGCAGTCGAATTTGGAATAATGTATGCCACATGGCCCATTTAAGGTAATGAAACAATTGATGGCACACACGTAGGCAATTAGTATTTTAGAATCATGAGGATGTCAAGCGATTGACAGCATTAACTACTTGATGCAGGGACTTGATTAGGACTTTACTACACTGCATGCAATTACATGAAATTCATGTAGTGAGTTGAACCATGCCTTATAATAAATCGAAAGAGAAATGGTAAATTTTAGACTTAGAATTATATTGTTTAAAAGTGTATTAATAGTTTATTTAATTGTACATTGATGTATATACGCCTTATCCGCACAACTGTTTGGATATGGTTTGCACTAAAATTAATATCTCTTTGCAAACATCAAAGGAAAAACAAACTAGTTCTAAACACTCTGATAGCATTGCGAATGGATTTTTTAAAGCAGCTTAATGCGTTAAGTGGTTGCTGTGGGTTTTTTTCATTGGTCATGCTAATGAATCTTGCTCTGACACGAATTTGCAAGCGATATTTGTGACCAGAAAACTTACAGCTACTGGGCATTTAATGTGAAATGCAGAAACATGAATAATATGAAGTAAATCAAGACATACGAAGACAAGAGAATAATAATTACTGTCGAAGGACATAGATATTCACAAATTATGACATAAAACCATGACAAATTAAGGACGGGCGAATATGAAAAAGTAGATAACCAACCGATCACTAATGTTGTTTGTTGCACAGATTCCCAATCACGCAAATGGAAACTAGAGGAGGTAATTGAGGCGGAAAAATCAAGGGGAGAGAGGAATAAAACCATAATGAAGTGAAGTATGACTTATGAAGAAAGAATGCACCACAGTAGCAAGCTTATATGCGAAAGACAAATATTATAAACAGCTAAAATTCAAGTGTTAAGAGCGAATGTCACTGTATAGGATGCGCCCAAACCGGTTCAAATGAAGCAATGTGGACGGACATCCAGCAACTGCCATTCGCAAAAAATGGCCTAAAGGCAAGATAAAAAAAGCAAATTACATCCACCAAAATGAACAGCTTTGAAATGCATTCAGAAAAGCGAGCAGAAAAAGATTCAAGTTGAACGAACTTCAATTCAGTATCAGAAGGAGGATTTTCCAGTTTTGTGACAGGCAGCTTTCATTATGCTCCTCGACCTATGTTTCAGTGAATAGTAATTACCAGAACCTTGCTAATTCTTATAATAGTAGTAATAAGTGAAAGATGTAGTAGTAAACAAAGTGTCGTTGTGCAAAAAATGCGCTTTGTAGAAAGTTTAATTTTGTGTTGCCCCGCAGTAAAGTGACCGTATTTAGTTTGCGCCCATCTGTTACAAATATTGTACCAAACACAATTTCAATTATTTCATGGCCACGGCCGCTTCTCTTGGTGAAGAAGGTTCGTGCGGTTGGAAATTGATTCATGTATTTGGACTGAATGGAGAAATGAATTGTGTAACGAAGGATAAAAATATGTTTTTAGTTTTAGAAATGATGCAAGTGTAATTGTGTCCGAAGACTTCATAGGGCTCGTTCTACTGTGAATCATCCTTCAAAAGTCAAAGATTAAGGGTCAACCAACAAGGGAAGACAGAAGAAAAATTGGGTTAAGTGTTTATCATTGGTGTGCTGTCTTAGAAATTGTACATTGGTCTCGGTGGGGCCTTCAATGTGTAAAATCATGTTCACAGTCGGTCCAAATGGGGTCTGATGCAATTCATTCCGCTGTTGTAATTTCACCAAGAGAAGTGGTCGTGGTCATGAAAATTGAAATTCATTTTGTTTGTTAGAAAGTCCTCCTTTCACTTAGCGTTCACTCAATAAAGTATTTGGTGAGCAGTGGATCGCATTCTGATGCTAGCATCTTTCTTTGCTCGCAAAGGTAAAAGTTTTACGCTTAATCAGTTACTAAGTCTTTGGCGGCTTTTTATTTCCTAAAAGTTGCACAGAATAGAATTCTCTTATCTTTAGTCTATTCTCATCAAATGTGATTGAAAGTTCATAATTAATTGATCTCTGAAATTATTTCCCAGGTCAAAATCTAATTACCAGCTTCATCGCACGCCAACTTAAAAAGCAATGAATAATCATTTTTAAGTCTGAAGTCTATTGCAGTTGAGCATCCTAATCAGGAAAATTCATGGTTTGGATTCTCTTTAGCAATCATTGTTTCGGCAAAATTTGTTTGCACAATTGATAAGGGGCACATCAGTGCAATTTTCATTGTGTGCCAATTGCAATCTGGCCAAGAAGTTGGTGCAGAATTTTTTTTTCTTTTTGCATAACAACGCGCCTGTTTACATAATTTCATGTTGATTAAATTTCTCCTTGCGATTGTCGATTTGAAATCAATATCCAATAAAAAAAACCCCCCCCCCTCCACCGGTTTTAAAAAAGAAAGTCCTTCAAACCCTAAATTTTTTGTAGTAAATACGTACTGAAGAATTCCTCAACTGAGGACATCCCCATTCATCCATCGGGTCAGATCACGAACCCAGCTTACAGAACAAGGATCGCGACCTCATATACAGATAGTAGGACAAAGCTTTTTTCAATAGAACATCAAGCGGAAAAATTTAAGAGATTCTTAACAAAATGACATTATAAATTGGAAAAGTAGTTACAAAGTGGTGTCATAATTGCATTACAATCAAAAAGTGTCAGCTGGCGTGCTTTGATAAGTGAATTAACTGAGTATGCTACTTTCATAATTTTTAATAGCTGTAACTGAGTAATTGATATACTCACAATATGCCACTCTATTAGAAATTTCTTTCTGCATTAATCTACTACTATTCTGGAAATAATTATTTGCGAATTGGTATCTGATAATATCAGCATTTTTTCTGACGAAATTTTCTGGGTTTGGGGAATATACCGTGTGAGATGCATGTCTAGAGAGAGAGAGAGAGATTTTTTATTTCTCAAATGAATTCAATCATTAGTAGTTTACAGACAGTTACTGATCACATAAAAAAATAAAAAACTGTACACACTGTTTGAATTATAAATTGGTGGCATACACAACCAAAGCTTTCCTTCGACTTATCAACGATGACGTGAATTCGCAGCCTGTTCGAACCCTCTCGTTGTCTCGCCGACCAATGCTTCCGGTCTGACAGGATAGATGGTTGAGAATAGTCCCCACGTAAATTCAAACTCGGCTAATCAGAGATGGATGTAATTTTCTGCTAGCCAGGCTTCCAGCGATACACACCGAAAGATTAGATGGCCTACTGATTATGGAAGAAGAAAATATCCTTTTTGGGGGCATATGATGACATATAATGCATGCCAGAAAAAATCCCAGTACCCGTGTGCACGATTAGTTGTAAATGTGAGCAACTCCTATCGTGGAAAGCCCGGAATGTAGAGCCAAAGTAAAATTCTTGTACATAAGTACAGACACCCTTTTAAAAAAACATTACGAGGCAATACTACCATTCGGTCCAAAGAACGAGCAAACAACGCTTAGAGCACGATTTGTATCGGTTATTTTGATTGATCTATGGATAAGTAAGAACCCATTGTGTTGACACACGATATGAGATCATATTTTGTTGAATAATCCTCTTAAGCTTGAAGTTAAATTTGTCACTAATAAACGGTAATTATTGAAGATGCAAGAATCTCAAATTCCACTTGACAGTTTTTCGTTGCAATCGATCTTGATCATCGCAAGCATTGGAATTTCGCGATAGAGGTATCCGTTGTACTGGAACTTCTTACCCATTTAGTGTCCGAATTCGAAGATAATTTTGTCAGCATCATTATTGACATAATGTATCGGCGCGACGAAATTCTTCATTGATAGCATTTCTCTTGGTAGAAGTAGGCAATGCCAGATGACGAATAATAATAGTCCTCTATTGAGGAATCTTTACAGTAGAATTTAATGTTGATGTACCAACATTTTGAATTTGAATTTGCGTGTCAAGTAACTGGAGAAAACAATTTCATTGTTTAGGCAGCTCACCATCACGAATTTAATGCAGTTTGTGTTCCTTTCACACGCAGTATAATTATTAGCAATGATTCCTCTTCTAGAATCAAACAACCACAACACAAACGTCTATATATCGTATAAGATAGAAAAGGATTAGATAATGCCCTCGTATAAAGAGTTCTTGATCTCTCCCACCGATCCCTGACAAGAATCGCCAAGATAGGTGAACGTTCGAGCCATGGCTACCGCGAGACAGGTGGTAAAGCTGGCCTTCATAATGGAAAGGAAATTAATGAAGGAATACATACGCTTTAAAACAAATTTCACTAACAGTTTTGTCAGAAGTCTAGTTAGGGGTTTTTGCACTCAGTTGACATCCAATTGATCGTTTGCCCTTAATCACAAAGGTTGCAATGCAAGTATCCCGATGGTCAAACAAAGGTGACATGTTAAAACTACGACAACTCATGGAAGAAATTACAAGTGACTTCGCTCAGAGCTCAATCTTAAGGCCAATCTTTATTCGTTCTTTTCTTTAATGTATCTGCCAACATTTCGATTGCACGTTTATTTACTGCTTGTGATCGCCGAAGATATAACCCTCGTATACCTAGATTTGTGTTAATCTTTTGATGATTATGACACTTCAGTGTTCCACCATATCATCGATGTGATTACAAAACCGTTGAGAATTGACCAAAATGCTCAAGATCGATGCAAAATATGACCAAAGTTCTGTGTCTCAATCGTCGACCTTTGGGTATATGATGCCGCATTGACAATAGAGTTATTGAGCAAGTTGAATGTGTTAAGATCTAAGGATAACTTTACATCTAACCTTCATGGTACCTCATGTATAAAGAAGAGTTTGTCGCAGCATGTCGTTTGTAAAAAGACTCAAGAAACAAACTCTAACCACTCTCGGAAATTATCTGGCAAAGCCTATTTAGGTCTTGTGTTTTGGCCATCTGTCATATTGTTGGCCATCATATGTAAATCAGTTGTAAATTTTTTTAAGAGAAATTTGAATTACAGATTGACCGTTTAGCAATGAAATGGACTAAGTGTGAAGAATTTTCCCTGTTTGAAGAAGCAGATTGTGAATTATGTCGTAGTAAAAAACTTATTTACAAGCATCATCGAAATCCAAACCTGCGCATTCCTCTGTGCCAAATTTTTATTGTTCGCGATTATATTGAATAATGTTGAGGCGAAAACGAATCCTTTTGCCTCCGCAACACAGGTCTTCTTTGTATAGGGACATAAGTCTTTTATCAAATACTCTTGTTTCTGGTGGATCATTCTTTTGTGTAAGATTTTTGTGTTTATCATACCGCTCTCGTAGTGACCTCAATAAAGTGATTATTATTGTTATTATATACGAATAATGACTTAAAAATTTGATTGGGCTTTTGCAAGTACAGTCGAACGTTTGAGCTAGTACTGTACCAGAAGAGAAATCTACTTCAGAGTATTGTCTATCATTATACACATCATCCAAGATGTAAGCACTAAGCACCTTGCGTTCGAAGAGTAAATACTTGATTCAAAGGTTTTTGGCTAAGTCTTCCTGTGAATAATTTTACTCAGACTAGGGTTAAAAGGCATCTTTTTTATAAATCTTGAAGTGATAAACGTTGACAGCTTCCTTTTTGGTCTGAAGCTTGGATGGTAATGATGGTCATGTATTGAAATTGAAGCATTTGTGCGATACGTGCTAAATAAATATATATGTTAGTCCCTTTGTTTATAACTCAGGAAGCAAATTCGATGATGCGCCTCTCTTCCATGTGGCCGATACTCCAATATATCACACTCTCAATCTTTCGTGCAATGTGCAACTATTTTAAAAAGTCCTAGATTTTGACTCGACTTGGGTTTGAACCCAGGATCTTCAGATTGTTTTAAACAACCAGGAACTCGGATTTTTAAAACATGGTTCTAGAGTCATGCTTCGTGCAATACAGTTTTTAAGCTCATGCTTTTGAATATGAGTTATTGTGTAAACTTATCGTAAAGCCTTGTTTTTAAGCACGCTTTTATACCGTGCTCTCAATTGCTCCTGTTTTACTGTATTCATACTGTCTCATACCGTAGCTCTCATACACTGTATTTAAATATATTGAGCTATAATTGAGATTCCAGTTTTAATTTGATGAGGTATGAATTAAAGATAAGTTGATAGGCACCTTGACATTTTATTCAAAGCGGCGAGCAGAGAAAATTAAAACAAATATATAATCCATACCGCTATTCCATGGCTTACTGCAACAGGTGAATGCAGAAGAAGCTTCTAAGAAATTCAGTATGCTGACAGTCAAATAAGTAGTTTGATGTAATCATCTGCAACTTTGTAAACTGACGAATAATATGTAATTATACATAAAGAGAGGTGTTATTAACTTTACACACCCAAAACCAGCTTACTTTGAGTTTGCCACACCCCCAAATACCCCTTTTTTATGTTATTTTTTTTCAATAGGTTGTTCAATTGAAAAGAAACGATGTGAAGAAGCTGAAATAAAAAGAGCATTAAAAACGAAATGCCCTAAAAAAAGCAAAGCACCTTGTTGATGTTTGTTTGATTAAAACAACCTGTTTTAAAAATAGTTTTATAACCGCTAACTCAGACCAAGTATTTTTTTGGCTTGAGATGAGCTTGATGCGTTTAATAATGGCCTACGATGCTTGGTGAAGATTGTTGGTTTCGTGTACGATCAACCAATCACAGAGGCAGCGATTCACCCCCAAAATAATTCCACTAGCCAAACTTAAATTTGAAAACTCTTAGGCTGATTAAAATATTTAACAGGAGCTAATTCCTCGAATGTGTGGAATCGCAAATCATTAGCAGCGTGTGTAACGATCTTAAAAACACTGGACTTGGTCTATATGGTGTACAACATATAATTTGATGGCTGTTTTTCTGCTGATTCTGCGATTTCTTTAGAATTCGTCATCATTTTTATCTGCTTGGCCTTTGCATATTTGAATTGATCTACGATTTATTTCAGATGGAAAAATCTGCGACAGACTTGATGCGAGAGGATTTGTATGAATTCATGGAGTTGAGGACTTCGTGTCGGAGAAAGAGGTGATCGAAAGCTTACAGAAGAAGCATTGAAAGTCCCAATCCGGACAAGAATCCAAGTCCGAAGCCGCACAATTATTTCGATCAACTTGTAGAGATACACAAGATTTTGACCGACCAGCTGCTCGAGTAAGTTGTACACATTTTCAGTTATTTTGCGTGTATTACCTTGACTCATGAACCTGTAGTCGATTTTCATCTATCCGACTACAACGATTTCAAATCTGCTATTTCGATAATTCTTATCAGATTTTTCTTCCCATATAAGAGGAAAATCTCATTCCTTTAATTCATTTAAAGTTGATCTTCCAGACTCCAACTTTACGTTGGATGGTCTTCTGAGGGCGATCTTTCACTTCTGTCACTCACTCTTGAGTGTCCTTCGAGGTGGAGTTTGCCTTGGATAGCATGGATAGTAACTGAGCGAGCCCGTGTAGATGGAATTAATTAAATATTTAAATTTAATTTAATTATCTGATTTGATAAAAGTAAAAAAGTAAATCGATGGTAGATAGAACAAATTGAACTAGACCTTTCACAGTCTTTCAAATGATCTCAAACACCATCATCCACTCTGTTATTTGTCCCTACGCCGTGCGTGTCCAAACCCATGACACACCGTGTACAAAACCAACTCTAAACCACATTATTCTCATGACTTCCGAGTTCAAAGGAAATAACTGGTCTAAATTCTTCATTACATCCTTCAGTCGGTCTGCTTTGACATCTGGTGACATCTCAGTTATCTGAAACTGAGCGCTCGTGATCTGATCTCGTACAAGGCCTACGCCATAGACTGGTTGGTAGGTCGTCCTGCTCTGTCTGAAATAGGTGACACACACTTTTCCATTCAATTTGAGTGAGGGAGAGCCGTAGATGTTAGGAATGCTGTATTGGTTTATTCCTCCTGTTCTCATCAGTTTTATCGACTCATAACTCCTAAGTCAGGAAGTCCTTAAATGGCGCTGAAAAATGAGAAACCGCAGAAGAACTGTTTTATTCTTCAAACTCTAAATTGTCGGTCTTTCTCTGCACCTTTCTGTGCATAGGGAAAACGCTCATCCTTCTTCTAAACCGATCCACTGAGCCAGGCGACTGATTAATTGTTGACGTCTGCTTTACTTTTCAAAATCATTCTTGGAACGTTGAGTGCTGCGTTTAGGTCTTAGCTTGACCCGACCCAGTTTAGATGTCGGGTGTCCCGGCCGCAGTGACTCTGCGTCCACATGGTTAACACGCCAGTTGGGTAATCTAAACGTTTAATTGGCATTTAAGGCAAAAATTCAATGCATGTATTTAAGATTAGGAAATATAGCGTATTCTCTAGTAAGCGCCGCAACTTAGCGCATTTGAAATTCAGGCGCGTCTCTCTAATTAGCGCTGCAGCTGTTGTGAAGTGAAAGGCACCACGACAATTATTAGAAAAATACAGTGCATTAAGAGGCTATGAGAAGCTCGTATTGCATTTTTATATAAAATGTTCATTCCTAGTACAGCAAAGAGTCGTGAATAAAGCAAGGGTTCCTCAATGGAAAAGTTGAAAACAATATTATTTTAGATGAACAATATGAGAGATATCATAGTTTCTATATTTCTTCATTTGTCTTCATCAGAGGCCTTTTCTCCCACCTCTTGAAAGTATCAAAATCGTATTGGTTAGAGAAAAGTGGTCTAGGGAAGCTGATTCCAATCCTGCGCCGTACGAGCAATAAAGTTTTCGAGCGTCTCATAGTGCGCGTGTGCTTCAACCTCACATGATAACTTGTGAGTGCATCATTAAATGCCTGTGCTTCGGGCGAAGGTCTCAGGTTTGGTTACGCACTCATTTGCTCCTGAGCTGCTTCTACCGAAACAGTATCTGTGTAAAAGGCTAATTGAAACTTCATCCTTTCTGACGGAGAGTAGCGACTACAACTTGCTAGCAAGTAATTCACACATTCAAGACAAGATTCTTGACACGCAAAGTTGACCTATTCGAGAAGATTAAGATATGTTTGTTGGGCACCAGTATTATGAATTTCTTATCTTTGTATGGATGAACAAGACATCAGATAACAATTTAATATTCAGTATTTTTTTAACCTGGAAAAAAGATGGCCGATTTACATAGAATTCTAAATATTTCACCAACATGACCAAACACTTTTAAAAACCTGTATCTTGCCTTGCGAGCTTGTATGCTGATGTCCTATTCACACTATTCAAATATCAGTTGGGTAAAGTTAATTGCTGATATTATTTCCGGTGAAGTTTGAAGTAAGGTCTGAAATTTGTTGCCGATTTTTTATACGTGTTATTCACATTCAAATGTGTCAGTTTCTACATCAGTCACGTTGACCGAGAAGACACAAGAGGCTGGATGCGCTTCTGAGATTGACTTTCCCAAAAAGAATTTTCATGAAGTTTTAGAGTGACTGTTGCCAAATTATAGATTACTTCGTCAGTGGAAAGTGATGGAAGCTAGATCTCAAGCCTGTGATTACTCCTCAAATTCCTCAGATTCCTCAAATTTATTTATTATTCCTCAAATCCTCAAAAATTCCTCAAATATAGCTAAACTATGAGAAATTCCTCAAATATAACACACAACGGACTAAATGTAGGATAGTGTATTGTTTTTGCGAATGGCGATGATGTGTAAACTTCCAATCAAGAAGACAGAATCCTATAACATGTATCCTACATCCATACTGCTAATCATGAATCACTCATGATTTATAACTTTATAATTTTCTCTTACCCACCTGGTAGATTTTAGATAGCGTAATCCCGCTGTGCTAGCTAGATATGTTATTTTGATTGGACACAGACCTGTCTTCTTAGTATCTAGATGGGCGGACTGTTAAATAGAATCTTTTCAATATAGAAGTGATAAACATAATTTTGAAAAGAATGACTTTCTCGCCAATTCATTACACATGAGGAGAGGAGAACCGTTGTTGGACCGTCTAGTGAGCATTTTCAAATTTTAAGACATCTTAGGATATAATAATTTTCTTTTAAATCATATTTATCATGTCAAAAATTAACCAGTCGTCAGCTTGTTTTTTGATTTTGTTACATTGACGCACTTTGCTACGGACATTGATCTTGTTTCACGTTCACATTTCTGCAAACTGCAGGACTGTAGATGTTCCGGTTCGTCCGGACTTATTTTGCTAAGCAGAGAAGTTGTCCGAATTTATTGTCTGTCGAACTCCTTAGTGCAATACTTTCACGTATTTAATGAGTGAAGCACTGCGATCAACCTACAGAAATTGTATATTTGAACACTGCAGTTTTTTACTTCTAACTTCATAATATTGCTTGGAATTCCAACAATAAAATGCACATTCAATTATTTTCATTAATTATCTTGACCTTTGTCACAACCTTCTTCATATGTTTCTGCGACTATATGGTTGCCAAATGCATTCCTGTACTTCTTAAGGAACTTATGGATATCGATCTTCTATATCCATTATGTGATAGCATATAGGTAGCCCAGCTCACTTGGATTTCAGTGCTCTTATCAACTGAAACGTTTGTTTCACTCACTCTCTTCCATTTTATTTCCACTGAACATGAACACATCTGACAGGGTAAAGCGGATGGTCCCTAAATTTAGTGTCTGTCTGCCTCCTGGTCACTAGCGTGCGGGGGTTGGAAGCTTATGAAGCTCTGCTATCTCATGAGTCTTTTTGCAGCTACATTTTCCAGGGTCTGCTGACCGACATTTATCCCGGATGAATTATTCACTTATAGATCGTTTTCATAATTTGCTGAACACAGCTTGGTGTGAAACTAGTGCACACATTGTTTATCGTTGTATGCGGAACTCAGATTAATCAAGACATTGAACCACATGGTACTGGGTTGGTAAATTTTCAACCTGGGTCCACTGCAAGATGTGGATGTCAATATCTCTGCGCAACTTCAAAGAATAGAGGTGATAATCTTTCACTTTTTGCCTAGATGAGACCAACAACTTAACCGCAAGCCTGTTCCCGACACTTGTTTTGTGTTGTATGAGAGAATTCATATTCATTTGAATGTAGATCGGAGCGATATGATGAAACGCTAACAAGTAAACAAGAGCCACCAAAACTTATGTAGCATAAAGTAAATTAATAAATTAATGTGTAATGTGGCGTATCCTTTATGATAAATTACTGACTTTTTATAAGTCACAAGCATTCCGTCAGCAATTTTAAGCTTTCTATACTTGTGGGTTACTCTCCTCCCAAATTTGTCTAAAGTCCGTAAAAATTAATCGTTGCAAAGCCCCAGATGCATGTGGTTGAGGATATATCCTACATTCAAAAAATTACAGTATACAAATCTGACAAGCATCATTGAATTGGAGACGATAGCGTGAAGCAGAGCGATATCAGCAGCTTGATCTGACATCCTCTGTTCGACACATTTTAAGCAGATAATACTTGAGGCAACAAATTAATTTCGTAACAACGCGGGAAGTGATTATGACCAAGTCAGTATTCCTTTGCAATATACACAACTTCAAAAAGTGTGATGTGGTCAACCCTTGGGTTAACTTCTTCGTTGTGACTTTCATGATTTGAAGTTTGGCGCAAAATCCGTGATAAAAATTTGTAGTTTTTCTTGCAATTATCATATTAGGCTCCGTTTCCATTCCTCAAATTTTTCACAAAAAATCCTCAATTTTTTTCATAGGCTAATCACAGGCCTGTAGATCTAGATATCCTGTACATCTTGCATAGTATCCTCGTCTGTTTTGAAAGGATTTTTCTCCTGACGATGATGAATAGTTTTGTAATGTTGGAATGGTTCTTATTACCTATCCAAACAGTTCGACCCGAGGCGTTTTGATTCCACTTTGTAGGGATTTTTATCTTCCGTAGCACTTTTATTTTTAATTGGCATTACTTGTTAATTTAGTGAGTAGAACTTTTCTTCATTACCTCCAACGTTTTTACAATTCTGTTTTTTTGTCCGCGCCTACAAAATGCGATTTCCTTCAGAATTTGATTATTCAGGCACTTTCCAATAACTATTGTGAAATGCGATAATTCAGTCCAAAGAACAGAGAAGGGCATTGACTAAATTCTGGGTCATTCTTTAAATATTAAAGCATAAATTTTAATACTTTTTATATTGCACTTAGAATTTTATCAATTTATAGCAGTTTTCTGAATGAGTGTGGTAAACAGCAACCAGCAATGCTATTAATACATGTCAGCTTGTTCAGCCATTCTACATATTTCAAGCTAGTTTTGGGCCATTGCGAACCATTCTGACGAACGCTTGTTGGGCGAAACGCAATCTCTACGACTGTTAAGAAGTGTTTTGTTTAAATTGTTCAGGTCAGCAGACGTCATTATATAAGAATATTTTGTGTAAATTTATGAGACTACAAACAGCATGGAGTCAACTGCTCAGCTCACCTTCACTGATACTCGTACTTTGCTGATGTGAGAATTTCATTGAATGCTTGTTTTAAGCACAAACCAAAACAACCGTCTAAATTGCTTATCTGTAGAGAAAATCACAATTTCTAGGCCTGTGTGCAATTCAAAAGAAGCAAATCTTAAAAGTAGGACAACGCGAGTACTCGAAAATGTCAAGACGTCTCTACATTTTTGCAATACCTCGAACGCGTGAAATCAATAAAAATTAGGGGAAGGGGTATAGTCAAACGAATGACCTGCATTATGAAACCACTATCGAGACATATTTTCATTTTGAAATGGTGTGATTTAGCTGTTGCTCGTCTGACTTAAGACGTGCAACGAACACCTATATTCTAAGAGAGAGTTACCTGCCACTTGATGAGAGTTCACTGGTCATTTTCTCCAAACCCATGTGAATAATGTCATCTTTGCTTCTTGTGAATGTTACCTATGGAAGGCATTTTCGTAATGTAATTTTGGAGAATGAATTCTATCCTATACCGCGTACATGCTTTTAGGGGATGGTTGTAACACCGACTCTGAGCATTTTAGCCATTTTTATTTTTCGATGTGCATGTATGTTGCACGAATGCTTATCCGGATCCTTTGTCGAAATGTTGGCAGTTAATGCTGCCTAATTCTTCAGGAACAAATCATTAATAATTTTGGCCCCTACAATGTTGGCAAGTACTATCTCACATGTGAATTTTTGGTTAATATCTGGCAACATGGCTGGTGCATCCAAAGAGAAGTGTACTTATAGTAAATTATTTTCGACGAATTACATTATCAGCATCTTTTGGCAGTGTTCGAATGTTTTGCTATAAATGATGTAAAATTATTCACTAGTAGAATGTTATGAAATAAATCAGCATACCCACGGACCTTATGGGTCCACCACAAGTGCTTTAGTGTCCATTGATGATTCAAGACTACATAGCATGTGCGACGTAGTCCAAGAAGCTCCTCGTTATTTTGCTCGGTCATTTCTAAAGAATTTGATTGTCTCTAGTTTAATTTTTTGATATCGATGTATTTTGACCATGGTTTCATGCGTCAGATATTTTCTTTTCTCCAATAATGGATCTTTTCAAGTAGAAGTGTATAACAAGTTCGGTTCTCATGTTAGTGATATGTCAGACGTTCCTTAGGGATCTTTGCTCCTTCTCTTTGTCGCTTTCACAAGTGGCATCAATTTTTGCGGAAAGAGCATTTTTCCTTCAAATATGCTGATAATTTCGCTGTTATTGAGACTGTTCAGAAGTGTAGCAATGCCTGGTTATCTACATTTTAATTAAAAAAATACATTCCTTGATTCTGGTTTCTACACAAATGCTTCCTAACGCAAAGCTTTGGTGTTTCAGCGTTCCAAATTCATCAACTCATTTCTGTACGATGATTTTGAGCTGGCAACGTTTTCATAAGTCCTCGGATTCATACATAACATCTATCTTGGCATATGCTAGGTAAATGATGTTTTGAAGAGCTAATTCTAGTGTACCATTCCATCATAAACTCCGTATTTTTGCATGCATCTGTAACATATGGACGGCTCCCGCTGACACTTCTCCATAAATTTAAGTTATTCGAACGCAGAGCACATTGCACAATTTGTGGACTGACTAAAAATGTCACGATTTTCCATCATTCTCGGAGGCTTTAGTGAATTGTGGACTATCATTTTTGAGAAGTTATGAAGGCAACCGTTAGGATCCACCGCTTCATTCGTTTGCTCCATCTCGTGTGCCACGGTCTAGTCATGTTTCTATCGTTCATTGTGATATTCAGACGTTTGAAGTCTTTCCGTGACTTTGTACCATAACCAGTGATAAGCGTTTTTTTAGATCTCTTGTTACTTTTTTCTCAAATAATTTACATTTCCTTCTCATTATCTTATTTGAAGTTCACATGATACATTTGCATGATTTTCAACTTGATAAAATTTATAATTCTATTATTTAATTAATTCACTAATTTTATTTTTAATTTGTATAACAATGTTAATTATTTTTTTGAAAGAGTTTAATATTTTGATTTTATTCGATATTTTTGTAAAATGTCTTTATTTATACATGCAGGCCGCCTATGACTCCAGTCTTCGAAGTAGACAAGCTCGTGAAGAACGTTTGGCCACGCAAACTGCAGATCGGAAGCGCGCGCGACTTGATCTTGAGGAACGTGAAAGACGTGCGAGCAGTGTCAGCACTTCCGCATCAGCTGAAGCCCGACTCCAACGAGAAATAGAGAGACTTCGACGTGAATGGCCTGATATTATGATGCGAGAGAAGGAGCATCTCAGGAAGAAATTCGGTGAAGAGGAACCACCACCTGCTGAAAGTCAGTCCAAGTCTGCCAACAAGTCGTGTGTAAAAGCCAAGTGGCCGGTCAATCCAAAGACTGACGATGGGAGGACAGAAGAATGGCTGCGTGCTCTCTTATCCAAAGTAAGAGTTCTGTTGCCGTTTGATTTGGGTTTAGATACAATTTTGAGTTCAATCAAACGTCCTCATATTGCAGTTTGCAATGAACGCTGCTAGTCTGGCAGCCAGAACGAGTTTCTGCAGCGAACGAAGCCGAAAATGAGACTTTCACTGAATGTTGTACTTCCTTTGACTACTGCGAATCTGCACGTCTGCTGAGTTCTCGCCGGTTCCTTTTCTTGTCAGACAAGATCACAGAAAAACACAATCCGATAGGACGCAGATTGCAGCTTTTGGTTAAAATGAAATTTTCTATGTTTTTCCAGAAGAGTTCACTTAGTGAACATTCGATTAAGGCCCACAATGATAAAATGATGACCATTAACAATTTCGACTACAAAATTATTGATCAGCAACTAGCAGCGATTACTAATATGGTGGCTGAATCCCGCTATATTGCGACGAACATGCCAAAAATATACAGACGTCATGAGATGACCAGATGAGCTGCCTTCACTGACTGATTTATGTACAGTATAAAAACCCACTTGTACAGCGACAATTTACCCTTGATACTGTCTGTGTATAGACGAAACGCATCGGGTGACTCGCTCTTTTATTTACTGAAATATTAGTCGTAAAAATTGGGAGAGAGCCTGCTTTTTTTAATCATCATGACTGACCTCCCGTATCGACAACTCTCTATGTTTTCGCTGATTATGCAAATCTGATTTTTGACATGGAATGACTTAAGACAATTTCTTATCATGTTCATGTTCCTTTGTCTACGAAGCTAACCACAAGCATCCTAACAGTTTTACACACAGCATTTTCATTAAATTATGGCAGCACTTAACCGCATTCTTGCATACATCACCAATCAAAAGTATGATGATATCACACATGTGTTACGAAATGATCTGAAGTCATTCCATGTCAAAAGTTATGTCTCTAGACGAAGTACTTTTCTCTAAATAAGAGAAAACATTGAAAATCTATATTTTACCGAAAAATGTTATCTTCTTTCCATTGGATTGTCATCTGTTTTTCTTTGATCCTGTCTGACAAGAAGGGGAACCAAGTAGAACTTGGCAGACGCGAAGATCTGTAAAAGGCAATGGTGTACATCATTCTGTGAAAGTCTCATTTTCGGCCTCGCTTCCTTCAGGAATCGTTCTGGCTACTGAGCTATATCATGGACGGTGCTTCACTAAAACAAATTATGAATAGAGAACTTCAATATATGAAATAAAAATATGATTTGTGCTACGGCAATGGTAAACACATAACTCATGTTGATCAACTAAATTATAGATTCTCATTTAATTATGATAATTTCAATATCCTTATCCGCTAATGGCGCCACATTAGAGCCTATCACTATGAAAGTTCTCTGAATATACAATTAACTTGTTCCAAGTTGTAAGTTCATGATCAAAATTTAATTACAATCAGGTTTCTGAATTCCTGGTTACACCACCTCATGTCGTAAAATTGTGATGACATTATCAAGAAAATGATCTGAATGGAACATGGAAATGTCTTTTGATCCTCACCGACTGGAGCTGACAGTATATCATGCGGCCTAACGACGAACCTTTCAGCATGCATTATGTTGCCATTTACTTTTACTCTCAATATTTCAAAATCAATGATGAACTCTGAAGCACTAAATTCAACTGTTTCAAACGTTCTATGTTACCCCCTTCCTAGCTATAGACTTTGCCTTTGCTTGCCACTGGTATCAATTCTATGTTTCTTCGTTTACATGTTTGAATTGTTTGTTTACTCAAGCTATGATTCACTTGTCTGACGATGATCTATGAGTATAGATCGAAATATATCACTTAAAGAAAAAAAAAAATTTTGAACTGAACATCAGCTTATTTGGTTCTTCCCATAAGCTGTCAAACCAAGGCATCTTCACACACTAAATTCAACGTTTAAGTTTGATTTTCACATTTTACTCCATGAATGAAATTTAGTGGGTTTTACTCATTTTAACATTAACATTGAAGCACGGAATAAGTTTTGGACTGAGAGCGAAAGTCATCAGTGTTGATTTGTAGTGTCAATTCACTCCCTATTTGAGAGGGGTTCAGTTGACTGTCAGATCCCAGCATCGGATGAGCTCTGCATACTTGACGGGGGCGACCCACAGGCCCCATGATGTGAGAGCTCGTGTATGTGCAAGAGAAGATGCTTGTATTGTTCGATTGTGATTTGCAGAATGGGCAAATGCCAGAAGAATGGACAGAGGGGCTTATGTTGTGTACTTAAGAAGGTTGATTAGCTGGTGCGCGGTTGTGCTAGTGTTCTGTGTGTGTGTCCACTGGTCATTCTGACTTGTGAACTGTGGGGTTGTGTTCCTCTGCATTGTCAAGGTCGATTGAATAGATTTGAGCAAAAAATTCTATTTTGATACCATTTCATCATCCTTCTACAGGAAGGCTCCTCATAATCATAGTTTTGGCTGACAATTAAGGACAGTTATTTAGGACATTACAGGAAAAGTAAAGATAACATGACTTGAATGACCTCAAAAGTTACATGACATTGACGTCAAAGCATGTTTCACTTTGTACTATTGTTCAACATTGCGGTCATCTCTTTCTATTGTCAACAATTGTTCACCATCATTGTGAGCACAGAGCAGCGAGTTACTGAAATACTTACTTTCAATCATCAACTAGGATAAACTTATTACCCGAGTATGTCGTATCAGCTCCCTTACTTACTGTTTGTAAGACATTAGTCGCATTCACTTATCACCATGACCATTTAGCGAGTTAACAGGATTGATGAGTTTCGCATTCCAGCCGTGTTACATATTCATCGGAACTTTCAACTGGTTTTTACTCTCTCACTTCATGCGAGTGTTGGACGTTGGCCAACGTCGGTCCGGTCTGATGGTGGCTCTCCTCACATTTCTATCTTGAACGTCGATTCGCCCAAGGTTCGACGTCCTGAGGCGACCGCACAGAAACAGTGTTAGACAGTGAGTTGTTAGTGTCAAACAAATCTCTAACAATTGTTGGTGATCATGATGCGCACAGAAGAGTTGAATACATAAAGATGTCTCACAGATTGTCTTTAAGTGAAAGCAAGTCATAGCAGCTTTGATGGCAGGATGGCTCAGTAATAGGGACCTGCGAATAGGCAAATTTGGAGTAGAATCGAATCTAATCATAGAAAACTTAAATATGCCTACTTGACCTTATTTCTGTGTATGATTTACTTAGCTAACTATGCTGATAGGCGACTTTTAAGAAAATGGGTCTATCAAATAAGATAGTTATCATGTAATTCACATGACTACTGAAAGATACAGTGACACCTTAGCAATCATAAAGAAACAAGCAGTAAAAACCAAAGTGTCCCTATTTTTCTGAGGAAATCAAATTCTACTGCGCTTTCTAACTACAACCTATTTCGAATGAATACTGACGCAAGAATATGAGTGGATGGATGTTGATTTGACAACATGTGTTGAAATTGTTGTCATTGAATTGTCCCATTGGCCTTGCTTTGCCAAATTTCCCGTAGGTAGCTTGATGACAGGGACAAGGTTTATGACATCAGGTTTATGTAAAGAATCTTTGAATCTCGCGCGGGATTGGAAATGTAACTTCCGTCAATCGTCCGTGTTCTTAAATCCTGAGCCCGGGAAAACAATTATCATATCAGGAGGCAATAACGGAATTTCGGCAGCAACCTATTGATGCCTACAACTTCCTATGCTACTCGTATCGCTGTCCGTAAAGTCTACCTAAATTATTCAGGACGAACTCAAAATAAATTATCAAACAACCTATGTAAACTTCTACGTAGCTTCACATAAGCTCATGCAAGCAAAGGATTATAAAAGACCTTGAACACTTTGATGTATGGCTAATTATTGTAGTCTTGGAGCTTGTCAGCTTGTACTTGAAAATCAGTGAAGTAAGGATATATGGTGGCTAGCCTATAAATCAAAGACCATAAATCGACAACAAACCATATTTTGTACTTGAACTCATTTAAGCTTTGTACTAGACGTGTGATAAATTTCATCACTGGAGTGCAAATGATTCAGGATAAGAGGAACATTTCGTCTCTATCAACCATAGACCAAGTCTCAGTAGGAAAGAGAATCCGGTCAGAGCACCAAATTAGTCCATCTGTAGAAATGGACAAATTTCACTATTTTCAAGCGATGATCGAAATCGGCTTATACAGTCCAGATAAAATGCTCCCTATCCCTGAAGCTTCTGTAGGCCTACCTCAAAGATTGGCATGTAATCGGGTGGTTCAAAAGTTGCAGGAGTTAAGTGTAAAACTCAAGCAAAAAGTCTCATTAAGAAAAGTCATTCGAGGGGCCTCATTAAAAGAAGTATGAGAGTCACTGTCAAAAGATCGGAAAGATCGATCGAGTCAGAAGCCCTGATCTGAGCAAGATGCAGCACATAGAGTAATCATTAATGACGCAGTTCTGCAACCGACGGTTTTAGCCACTATCAGTGATAATACAGCATCGCAAACATACTGTAATGTCACTTTCAAGCATTAACGAACGAGAGGAGGCTTTAATTCACAAGAAAACAGTTGAAATAATTTATAGCCAGGCGGCCGATCCGATCGAATTTTGAAGTTTCGCAGGTACCTACTCAATAAGTTAAGGGCCGCGCTTCGGTTGGGAGATAATCTTTGAGAAATTATTAATTGCCTTCCTCAGTGATATTCGTTTTACTTTTCCATGTTATTCGAACATTTGTTTTTCTCGCGACGAAAAACATCATGTATTTAGCTGATAATTAAATAACTTGTCTGATATGTCAGGGAAAGGGCCGTTGGGTCTTTGGACACGGAAGTTCCGCAGTAACAGAAATTAGACTTAAGTATAGAGGAATTTGTTTTTTTGTATAAAGGAATAATCGCCCCTTGTTTGGTCAACTAGATGAATTTGCGAGGAATTTACTCAAAAATCCTGGAAATTTGAGGAAGTTTCACCTTGAAAACTTTTGACACCCTGTGCTTATTTAATACTATTTTTTATCGCTTACGATCATTGATCCAAATTTCAATCTTTCAGAAAGTCAATCATCCGCATGTGAATGCGAAATTCAACTGTATCTGTTTGCTTTTCACCAGGTTGGCGGTGTCTCAAACATCATAATGTCGAATCATCCTGGAGTTGCATTGATTGAGATGCAATCACCATCCGTTGCCCGAGCTGCAGTTACTCGCGCCTCTGCTGGATTACTTGAAGATGTCACTTTGCAGATAGTTGGCAGTCAGTCTGGAGAAGAGCGAACGAGGACAAAGTATCCTGAACTGGAGAAAGAAACGGTGAATATTGATTATTAAAATCTAAACAAACAGAATAAAAACATAATCAAATGTATCTTACTTTCCGAGAGACGCTTGAGATCCTGAATAAAAGAACATTGTCGTCGGTGCACCAGATCGGGCAATATTTCAAAGACACCGACAAGTCCCATCTGTCGTCACTATTTAGTTAATTGCAATTTATTTTTGGGGAATGACATCACTTCTTGTTTTTCAGCTGCAACATGTTGCAGGGACCAGACACACTTGAAATCGACAGACCTTTGCTGATAAAGGGAAACGAACCAATGGTATCATGTGAAAAAGATTTAATGGAGAATCAGAAGTTCTTGCAATGAAAAATGATATGAAATTTAAAAGCAATATGTCTAAATGCCTCCAATTTCTGCTATGACCTTGTCATGACATTTAAATTAAATAATATGCAAGCTGCGCATGGCAGCAATCTCACCAGTTCAGTAAACATATTCGAATCTATGATTTACTAAACACAATTCAAATGAATGTTATAAAAGAACTAGAAAATCTGGGAATATGTCAAGCGTTTATTTCGATAGAAAATATAAAAGTTTAACAAATGATGTAAATGATGTTAAGCTCCGATACGTGCTTCATTGACCACAGGTTAATATCATTAGGGAGTATAAATGCAAGTTAGTTTACTGGTAACGCTGCTAAATTTTCTAATATAGTAAGAAGAGTTGGTATCTTCTGAAATCAAAGTTGTTGTTGAAAGAGTGATCCTATGTACGAGTGCACGCGAGTGATTCGGTGCGCTATATCACTGAAAATCCGTCAGTAATATGTCACATGAGATATAAATATAGCAAACTTATGATTGCGCCAATATTGGTTTAACACATTCTCATACGATGATGAAAGTCATCCCAGTAGCCATTTATAATAGAATATAATGCTTACTAATTTAAATTATTTGTTAAAGTAGTCCTAATGAGGACTGATGGCGTTCTCCAATCCGCAAGTGTACAAAGGCAATGCTACTGTAACCATTGGATTAATCAGTTCTTAAAAGAACTCAATGTAGCTTTCTCGTGGCAACGAATTAAAATTGATCAGCTTTGGCCCAATATCTGGTAAAAATGGAAATCTTAAGACTTGTAATACTACTCATTCTTGCTGTTAATATACTAATACCATAGATTCCAAACACTGCCGTATACACGTTCAAAACAGACGTCTAATATACTGTACCGACTACAGATGCTGATAGTGGAAATAGAATAAGACAATGGTCACCATAGGTTAAGGAAATTAAAAATGGATATTATAAAACAACAGGAAACCGATGAATAAAAATTGGAAAAGTGGAGGTAAAATATGGAAATACAACGATGCTACTACACCGATTACAAGTGAACTATATCTGACACTACACAAAGTGGATAATGGTAAGAGTGGATAATGGAGGTAAACAATAGAACTACAATGACACTCTACTACACCGAAAGCAAAGAAATTATGCACAGTACACCTAAGACTACACATGGAAAATACTATTTCTTCACTTGAATTTGTTATCGCCAGTTTCTTAATCCGTCTATAATACTTCATATAATCCCACATTTCTACATTTGAAATACAATACATCGATCACTACTTCAGCTACCGATTAAGGGATATAAAACATAATACTGCAGTCCGTCAGTCATCAGCAGGTACTCGTCTAGTTGTGTTTCGACCCCTAACCTGAGCACTCAAACCCAGACGAGCGAGGTCCCACACATAGTGGCTTACAAAATACTGAATAGGTAATGATATGTCTTGAAAGATATGTCACAAAGATAAATCAGACATCATTCAATTGTTGCGTTTTCCACATGTAAACTGATCCTGTCATTAAATTCATCCCATCAATAAATACAGTATGCTTTTTGGCGATCCGCACATGTAAACAAATCCTGTACATCAATCTTTGCCTTTTCGATTCCCACAAGTAAACAGATCCTGTTCATCCTCGAATCCCATAAAGATGTAATCGCTGTGTGATAAATATGTAATCCCCTTTACACAAACTTCGCCTCATACATCAAGACTTAACCATGGGAGCTCTCTCATCTCCCGTAAGCCACACTAAGCGCTCTGTATTCACTCTTCACCGCCCCCCATACGATGGCTACAAGTCATTGTTAGTCGTTTATTCACCTATGCAGCAAGGCATTAAGGAAAATGTGAGTCGTTTGTTGGTCGCGTGCCTCATTGAAATTCACAGAGTGAAGTGAATTGTCGAGCCGAGAAAACATGTCATTCGTGGCAGAGAGGAACAAGATATTCTAAATTTGGCTGCTTATGCTAGCAATGATAAAGCAATATATAGAGAAAAAGAACAATAATCGGCTATTATTTGCTTCAGAGGAAAAATCCTTGGGCCCGATGTTGGCAAACAAAAACTAATTTTTAATTTTCCGAGTACTTTCGGTGCGTTCCGCGCATCATCAGCATGAATGGTGATGGTTTGTTTGGTGAAATAATATATCCTCAGAAAGAACTCAGAAAATTAAAATTAGTTCTTGTTTGCCATCAACATCGGGCTCAGAGATTTCCATTGAAACAAATTACGATAATGACCAATCCCTTGTTTTCAACAATAATCGGTTCTTTCTCCAACTTTGTGAGGTGTGACGGTTTCTAAAAAAAGTCTGGTCACCTTGTGTTTAGTTGATGGATCCGAATATGTTTACCAGAGATGTAACCGGTCGCCGGTAGACCGGCGCAGGTCGCCGATCCGGTCTGAATAATCAGACCGGCCAATACCGGCAGAGGCGGTCACATCCGGTATGATGTGAGGAAGTGTCCTTCATGTTGAATCCATCATGTCAATCAGTAAATTGTTAATTTTAGCAGCCGTTTTCAAGGCACATTTACATACGGTATGCGCTCTCCTCTAGGCGTGAAAACTTCTGTGCAGGCAGTTCTGATATCTATCCGGTACGCACTTTCCCGTTCGATGCTTGATGACTTGATCACGTGCTTTCACCAGCAAGGCGCGCGATCTTCTCAGGTAACAGTGGCTGTTTCTCGGTGCTACGCATCTTTTGACTTAGTTAGGCCCTTCCGGCTGGTATTTTTTCCTATTGCACTGCCAATGAAATTCTAGAACTTTTAATTGTTGTGAAAAATTAACATATAAAAATGTAATCACCTATGTCTCTTTCCATTAGGTGTAGCGTATGGGGAACTGAAGGATTTTAATCTGAAAACTAAGCTTAGACTACATTTTGCCATACGTCTATAGTAAAACAAAATCATGCAGAGTACCGCCACCGTCGTGTCCTTCTAAATCTCTAGCTTGTTGTCGTAAAATGTTACAAAGGTACGTTCAATAGATGATGCTGCATAAACCTAGCTCTAGACAAAATCAAATGAAGTGTTCCTAGCCTAGGCTAGGAATTGTAACATTCTAACATGTAGCTAGGGCCTGCTAAGCATATAACAGCAGTCTAGCCTACTATAAAGGACCTATCTGGTACAAGATGGGCCTATATATAAAGGCCTAAATATAGTGCATCGTAGGCCTGTACATTATATTAACGCCTACCTACAGCTATACATCAATCTTATGCTTAGCCTACTCTATGAGCCGATAGCCTAGTAGGCTCGCACATCAGGTTTCGGCCTACAGCCCCCATAACTGACCTCACGATAGGCCTATTCGCTTGTAATCTTATGCGGTATCAAGTTATAGGCAACAATGTTTAACTCTATATGTTCATCGAAAGATCCGGTCGCCGGTCCAATGCCGGACGCCGGTATACCGGTCGCCGGTCCGGTCTGGAATATTCCGGACCGGTTACATCTCTGCCAACAGCACATAATGCCTTACGAAGTATTTTTACGAAGGCATTATGTGCTGTTGCGCTGGTCTTTCACTGCTGCGTTATGCATGATTAAGCTCGGTGAGCGAAACGTCGCACAATAAACTAATAGCATGGTATCCGAGGACGTTTTTTTATATTATTTTTAATATTCCGGACCGGTTACATCTCTGATGTTTACCGAACGCGTTGGTGAAATTGATGTCATGCGGAGTTTGCACATGGTTTATTTCATATTTTATATCAGGGTCATCCATCGCAGAAATCGGATGCATTTTAACATCCCATTTTTTAATTTCATCTTATTCTTTATTGCAAAAATTTCGGTTTTTCTGATCCTCCATTAAATTACGTTTCCCATGTTGGTTTTGGTTTTAAAAATTCGCGCTACAATATCCGGCTGAATTTGGCTCGAACGATCACTTTGCATATTATCTGCCCTGGTCTTCGTTACGTTAGTATTATATCTGTCCATGATTTTTTCTATTCGTTTAAGCATGCATGGTGTAACAGTGTAGGATATCTCTTTAAAGATATGTAATAACACATTTTGCCTGTTTAATTAATTATTGTCGTTTTACCTCACAAAGGACCTTGTAGGCGCTCGGGGAAATAGGATGCCTTTGATTATGTCTTTATTTTCTCTATTTCGATTTAATGATTAAAGAGGCAGCTTTAATTGATTGCTCACTTTTTAAAACTGCACATATTCATGAATGACCGCAATTATTTCAGAGATCACTCGAAGAGATGCAGCGTGATATACTATCGAGGATAAGAGAACAGGCACAGAAGTCGGATACCTAGAATGAAGAATTGGAAGCAATTTCTGCAAGGAAATCTGCGATCATGGTAATTACATTTGATAACTTCTTTTATCATCAATAAATGTGTATTAAAAATATCTGCATCGGGCGCTGACCCATTTATGAATGTAATTTTTAACTAGTCCTACTTAAAAAGTCCTACAAAGCAATTCTAATTATACCATTCCTATCTTTGCACAATCCCTAGAACGCCCGTAAATTGCGTTTGAATGTCTTTAAACTTCAGTTTTGAAAATGGGTCGGGCATGAGTGGGTTATTTTGAATATCTTTTTAATATCTTTCGATTTGCATCAGTACATGCACGAGTATACATGTATTTTGCTTGAAAAACGTATAGTTAAAAAATAATTTGTTTTAGAGACAATGTTCCAAAACAAGGGCTGCATTTTGGCCCTTTTCAGTAAACAAAAATTATAAGAATTCATCTGTTTCTTTTGTAGTGCTCTTATATAGCAGTGGCAGTAAATATGATGACGGGAAAGGGCCCTTCCAATCAAGTTTTTGCTAAACTCTGGCAGATTTATTAAAATAAAGGTATGGATAATGCTTTCAATTGTTCTGTTAAAAAGCTTCAGTTAACTTTTCCGATTAAAAAGAGAAAAGTATCTCGAAGACTTACGCGACAAAATGACGGAGCATATAGAGTAGCAGAATATCTTGTATAGTATCAGAATAATATTCTATGTGGATCTTTTTACTCGGCGTTGAACTCAAGAAGCAGGAAATCAAAGCAATTCTAATTATACCATTCCTATCTTTGCACAATCCTTAGAACGCCCGTAACTTGCGTTTGAATGTTTTTAGACTTCAGTTTCGAAAATGGGTTGGGCATGAGTGGGTTAATTTGAATAACTGACAGGATAAATCGTTATACGGTTACCAAGGAATCCTCATTTTCTTCTTGAATCTTGAGGAAAGCCCGAATAACGATATTCAAGTTCTCTCAACACGACCCGGGTGCAAAAATCGATCAAAAAGTCTGATGTGACAAGTAATGCTCTCACCTGTCAGACAAGCCTTTATAAACCCATACTGGAGGTCCCTTAGGGTTGGAGGTGGGAACTCAAGGCTTCAGACATCAAATATTCGAACTAGTTTTGATGATAGAGGTGATTGCAAGTGGATGATTATTTTGCGGATCACTTCCATCACTAATTTTTGGAAAGGTGACCACTCACTCATCCCCTTTTTGCGTCCTTTTCTTCCAGAAGGTGCTGGGTTAGACGTTTGCTGCTCGTATGGACTTTCATTTCGGTCGATCATGGCCGTCCGCTTCCTAGGCTACAACACATTTGAGGTCATCTTTCACCACCTGCTTTCAGGCCTTCTTTTGTCTTCCTGCTCCTCTTTTACTACTTCAATCCGCTCTGTCTCATTTCTTCTTACCACGTGGCCGAACCAACGTAGTCTCTGCCTTCTCGCAATGGCTGTGATGTTCTCAAGACTCATTGCTTTTCTGATGCTGTCATTCGATTTCCTGTCCGATAGTCTGACACCACACATCCACCTTAGCATCCGCATCTCCACATGCTTAAGCATCTTCTCATGGGATGAAAGCAACGACCATGACTCGCAACTATAAAGTATAGCTTGCCGCACACAGGCTCCATATACACGACCCTTGACTCTAAATCGAGTGAATTCTATTGCCAAATATGAAGCACATTTCTTTAATGTAACCGCTGAAATACCATCGGGTACTTTACCTTTCATGGATGTTGAAGTCTGTCAAATGAGCATCAACAGGCTGTGAAGGAATTTGGTTGGACGGACCAAGAGCAAGCTACCTAGTCTTGTCAGTCACTCCGGGGCGGATAGCCGCAAAGGAACCACAAAAGTGTGAAAGGCAAAGTCACTCGGCTACCAGTTGGATACGCCAGTAACTTTGCAGAAACAAGCTCGATTTACATGGTTTTGATATTCTCAATCAGCGACTCAAGATCTCAACAAGGAATCTTTTAACTAGCATCTTAAGCCGACAAATGCACAGTTTTCATTTAAACAAATATTTCAAGCCGAAGTTTCTGGGTCAGCGCTGCCTTGCAACGATTTACAACATCAATTTACAAGCAAAAAAAAGATCGACGTGATTCTAACTCACAACCTCGCACGATGCATGGAACGACTGCAAATTGCATTTGAAAAAAATTGGAAATTGTTTCGTCATTTTTTCGACCCGAAGTTTTTCACTTACTTCCAACCTCATACGATACCTAGAACGTCTGAATATTGCATTTGATTTTTTTTGCAAATGGCTTAAGTAGGTTTAAAAACACTGTTTCAAAACCATGTTAAAACACATTTTTAGAAGCACGATTTTCCTACCATGTTTCACACCAATGCTTTACAAAACATTTGAAACACTCCTTGAAGCCAAACCACGTTTGCAAGGCCATGTGCAAAGCGGTATCCTGCATGCGGAAGAGAGCCGAGAGATTTTGTAGAAGACCCGAAGATTTGGAAGAGGAGATCAAATATTTGGAGGAGGTGTTCAAGAATAATGGTTATCCAAAAGGAAAGCTGCAGCAACGTTTGAGAGGATGAAGAAGATCAAGGCATGAAGGTAGGGATGAAAATCGGATGACAATGACAATTTCTTATGTTCCTGTTATAAGTGAGAACATCGACAATGTGGCAAGAAAACTGGGATCGAAAGTGAGGTATCAGAGAGGGAGAATCTTAGGATAAATATTGTCAAGACCAAAGTTGGAGGAATCTCCCGAATTGCAAGCTTCAGGGGTAATCTACAAGCAAGAATGTGCTGATTGCGATCGAGTCTATATCGGTGAAACAGGAAGAAAGACGTGAAAGATATCAATGGTAGATCAGCAATCGCAGAACACAGCCACGTAGGACATAGGATCAATTTTGATACGACAGAGAGAAGAATTGGATGATCATGCTTATCAAACATATAATATCTTAATGAAATTCAGAATACAGATTACATCGCAGCAATTAAGTCGCAATAACAGCAAGGAAATTCCGTCGTTAACTGAAAGCGCTTGCAAAGGCCATTCATGCTTCTTCAAAATATACAAATAAATAAGTTCTGTAGACAGAATAACGCCACTGTGTTCATCGTATTTATTACGTAGCTGACTTTGGAAACACGTCTGAGAAAATCTTTGAAACAAGTCTGAGAAACAATGCCAATTTGGTGCCAAATACCCTAAAACCTATTTTACACAAACAAAAAGCACAAAACAACTAAAACTAAAACAATAATTCAAAATTATTAAAACAATTTTGATAATTTGAGTTTATTTTTTTTTGTTTAAACGTATCAACTCAACACACCGCTGTGTCTAAATTGACGAAAAATGAGGTTTCCTTGCAAAAACACGTGCAAACTTCCACGTGCCATGTCTCTCGATATTTACGTCATTTATTTCATGATATTGCATGTGCAAAAGGAGCGTTTCTATGCATATTTTACCAAATTAAACACTGCTACCCATCTCCACCGCTCACAAGTTCACATCGCATGGCTACAACCAGCCAAATCACATAGTCACGAAAATGTGTCTCATCCACCACGTAAATCTTTTTCTCAAACCCAACCATCATCTATCAGCTGTGAAAGGCGTAGAGCGTCAAATTCAGACCAAGTAAATGACAAATCAACTATCATCCATCAGGTTTCGGTAGAGTAGAAGGTCGAAAACACATTTCTTTGACATCATTTTCCCAATCCATGCATAAATTAGTGTTTCTTGACCAATTGAACCGGGAAAAATTTTTTCCACCCACCTCATCCCTCCACACTAACCCTGGTCACCATCATCTATCAGTTGGAGCTGGGTGGAGGGTCGGAAACACTTCTCTTAGACACCATATTTACCCAAAATAGTAGTATATTCAACAATTCTATGTATAAATTAGTGTTTCTTGACCAATTGAACCGGGAAAAATTTTTTCCACCCACCTCATCCACTCCACACTAACCCTGGTCACCATCATCTATCAGTTGGAGCTGGTGGAGGGTCGGAAACACTTCTCTTAGACACCATATTTACCCAAAATAGTAGTATATTCAACAATTCTTGTATAAATTAGTGTTTCTTGACCAATTGAACCGGAAAGGGAAAAATTTTTTCCACCCACCTCATCCCTCCACACTAACCCTGGTCACCATCATCTATCAGTTGGAGCTGGGTGGAGGGTCGGAAAACACTTCTCTTAGACACCAAATTTACCCAAAATAGTAATATATTCAACGTAATGAATTCTATGTATAAATTAGTGTTTCTTGACCAATTGAACCGGGAAAATTTTTTCCACCCACCTCATCCCTCCACACTAACCCTGGTCACTATCATCTATCAGTTGGAGCTGGGTGGAGGGTCGGAAACACTTCTCTTAGACACCATATTTACCCAAAATAGTAGTATATTCAACAATTCTATGTATAAATTAGTGTTTCTTGACCAATTGAACCGGGAAAAATTTTGTCCACCCACCTCATCCCTCCACACTACCCCTGGTCACCATCATCTATCAGTTGGAGCTGGGTGGAGGGTCGGAAACACTTCTCTTAGACACCATATTTACCCAAAATAGTAGTATATTCAAGAATTCTATGTATAGTGTTTCTTGACCAATTGAACCGGGAAAAATTTTTTCCACCCACCTCATCCCTCCACACTAACCCTGGTCACCATCCTCTATCAGTTGGAGCTGGGTGGAGGGTCGGAAACACTTCTCTTAGACACCATATTTACCCAAAATAGTAGTATATTCAACAATTCTATGTATAAATTAGTGTTTCTTGACCAATTGAACCGGGAAAAATTTTTTCCACCCACCTCATCCCTCCACACTAACCCTGGTCACCATCATCTATCAGTTGGAGCTGGGTGGAGGGTCGGAAAACACTATCTCTTAGACACCATATTTACCCAAAATAGTAGTATATTCAACAATTCTATGTATAAATTAGTGTTTCTTGACCAATTGAACCGGGAAAAATTTTTTCCTACCACCTCATCCCTCCACACTAACCCTGGTCACCATCATCTATCAGTTGGAGCTGGGTGGAGGGTCGGAAACACTTCTCTTAGACACCATATTTACCCAAAATAGTAGTATATTCAACAATTCTATGTATAAAATTAGTGTTTCTTGACCAATTGAACCGTGAAAAATTTTTTACTACCACCTCATCCCTCCACACTAACCCTGGTCACCATCATCTATCATTGGAACTGGGTGGAGGGTCGGAAACACTTCTCTTAGACACCATATTTACCCAAAATAGTAGTATATTCAACAATTCTATGTATAAATTAGTGTTTCTTGACCAATTGAACCGGGAAAAATTTTTTCCACCCACCTCATCCCTCCACACTAACCCTGGTCACCATCATCTATCAGTTGGAGCTGGGTGGAGGGTCGGAAACACTTCTCTTAGACACCATATTTACCCAAAATAGTAGTATATTCAACAATTCTATGTATAAATTAGTGTTTCTTGACCAATTGAACCGGGAAAAATTTTTCCACCCACCTCATCCCTCCACACTAACCCTGGTCACCATCATCTATCAGTCGGAGCTGGGTGGAGGGTCGGAAACACTTCTCTTAGACACCATATTTACCCAAAATAGTAGTATATTCAACAATTCTATGTATAAATTAGTGTTTCTTGACCAATTGAACCGGGAAAAATTTTTTCCACCCACCTCATCCCTCCACACTAACCCTGGTCACCATCATCTATCAGTTGGAGCTGGGTGGAGGGTCGGAAACACTTCTCTTAGACACCATATTTACCCAAAATAGTAGTATATTCAACAATTCTATGTATAAATTAGTGTTTCTTGACCAATTGAACCGGGAAAAATTTTTTCCACCCACCTCATCCCTCCACACTAACCCTGGTCACCATCATCTATCAGTTGGAGCTGGGTGGAGGGTCGGAAACACTTCTCTTAGACACCATATTTACCCAAAATAGTAGTATATTCAACAATTCTATGTATAAATTAGTGTTTCTTGACCAATTGAACCGGGAAAAATTTTTTCCACCCACCTCATCCCTCCACACTAACCCTGGTCACCATCATCTATCAGTTGGAGCTGGTGGAGGGTCGGAAACACTTCTCTTAGACACCATATTTTACCCAAAATAGTAGTATATTCAACAATTCTATGTATAAATTAGTGTTTCTTGACCAATTGAACCGGGAAAAATTTTTTCCACCCACCTCATCCCTCCACACTAACCCTGGTCACCATCATCTATCAGTTGGAGCTGGGTGGAGGGTCGGAAACACTTCTCTTAGACACCATATTTACCCAAAATAGTAGTATATTCAACAATTCTATGTATAAATTAGTGTTTCTTGACCAATTGAACCGGGAAAAATTTTTTCCACCCACCTCATCCCTCCACACTAACCCTGGTCACTATCATCTATCAGTTGGAGCTGGGTGGAGGGTCGGAAACACTTCTCTTAGACACCATATTTACCCAAAATAGTAGTATATTCAACAATTCTATGTATAAAATTAGTGTTTCTTGACCAATTGAACCGGGAAAAATTTTTTCCACCCACCTCATCCCTCCACACTAACCCTGGTCACTATCATCTATCAGTTGGAGCTGGGTGGAGGGTCGGAAACACTTCTCTTAGACACCATATTTACCCAAAATAGTAGTATATTCAACAATTCTATGTATAAATTAGTGTTTCTTGACCAATTGAACCGGGAAAAATTTTTTCCACCCACCTCATCCCTCCACACTAACCCTGGTCACCATCATCTATCAGTTGGAGCTGGGTGGAGGGTCGGAAACACTTCTCTTAGACACCATATTTACCCAAAATAGTAGTATATTCAACAATTCTATGTATAAATTAGTGTTTCTTGACCAATTGAACCGGGAAAAATTTTTTCCTACCACCTCATCCCTCCACACTAACCTGGTCACCATCATCTATCTGTCGGAGCTGGTGGAGGGTCGGAAAACACTTCTCTTAGACACCATATTTACCCAAAATAGTAGTATATTCAACAATTCTATGTATAAATTAGTGTTTCTTGACCAATTGAACCGGGAAAAATTTTTTCCACCCCCTCATCCCTCCACACTAACCCTGTTCACAATCATCTATCAGGGGGAGCTGGGTGGAGGGTCGGAAACACTTCTCTTAGACACCAATATTTACCCAAAATAGTAGTATATCAACAATTCTATGTATAAATTAGTGTTTCTTGACCAATTGAACCGGGAAAAATTTTTTCCACCCACCTCATCCCTCCACACTAACCCTGGTCACCATCATCTATCAGTTGGAGCTGGGTGAGGGTCGGAAACACTTCTCTTAGACACCATATTTACCCAAAATAGTAGTATATTCAACAATTCTATGTATAAATTAGTGTTTCTTGACCAATTGAACCGGGAAAAATTTTTTCCACCCACCTCATCCCTCCACACTAACCCTGGTCACCATCATCTATCAGTTGGAGCTGGGTGGAGATCGGAAACACTTCTCTTAGACAACCATATTTACCCAAAATAGTAGTATATTCAACAATTCTATGTATAAATTAGTGTTTCTTGACCAATTGAACCGGGAAAAATTTTTTCCACCCACCTCATCCCTCCACACTAACCCTGGTCACCATCATCTATCAGTTGGAGCTGGGTGGAGGGTCGGAAACACTTCTCTTAGACACCATATTTACCCAAAATAGTAGTATATTCAACAATTCTATGTATAAATTAGTGTTTCTTGACCAATTGAACCGGGAAAAATTTTTTCCACCCACCTCATCCCTCCACACTAACCCTGGTCACTATCATCTATCAGTTGGAGCTGGGTGGAGGGTCGGAAACACTTCTCTTAGACACCATATTTACCCAAAATAGTAGTATATTCAACAATTCTATGTATAAATTAGTGTTTCTTGACCAATTGAACCGGGAAAAATTTTTTCCACCCACCTCATCCCTCCACACTAACCCTGGTCACCATCATCTATCAGTTGGAGCTGGGTGGAGGGTCGGAAACACTTCTCTTAGACACCATATTTACCCAAAATAGTAGTATATTCAACAATTCTATGTATAAATTAGTGTGTCGTGACCAATTGAACCGGGAAAAATTTTTTCCACCCACCTCATCCCTCCACACTAACCCTGGTCACCATCATCTATCAGTTGGAGCTGGGTGGAGGGTCGGAAACACTTCTCTTAGACACCATATTTACCAAAAAAAAGGAGTATATTCAACAATTCTATGTATAAATTAGTGTTTCTTGACCAATTGAACCGGGAAAAATTTTTTCCACCCACCTCTGCACAATCCCTCCACACTAACCCTGGTCACCATCATCTATCAGTTGGAGCTGGGTGGATGTATGTGGAGGGTCGGAAAAACACTTCTCTTAGACACCATATTTACCCAAAATAGTAGTATAATTCAACAATTCATGTATAGAATTAGTGTTTCTTGACCAATTGAACCGGGAAAAACTTTTTTCCACCCACCTCATCCCTCCACACTAACCCTGGTCACCATCATCTATCAGTTGGAGCTGGGTGATGGAGGGTCGGAAACACTTCTCTTAGACACCATATTTACCCAAAATAGTAGTATATTCAACAATTCTATGTATAAATTAGTGTTTCTTGACCAATTGAACCGGGAAAAATCTTTTTCCACCACCTCATCCGCTCCACACTAACCCTGGTCACCATCATCTATCAGTTGGAGTCTGGGTGGAGGGTCGGAAAACACTTCTCTCTAGACACCATATTAAGTACCCAAGTCATAGTAGTATTATTCAACAATTCTATGTATAATTAGTGTTGTCTTGACCCAATTGAACCGGAAAAAATTTTTTCCACCCCACCTCATCCCTCCACACTAACCCTGCGAGTGTCTCTCACCATCATCTATCAGTTGGAGCTGGGTGGAGGGTCGGAAACACTTCTCTTAGACACCATATTTACCAGCGAAAATAGTAGTCATATTTCAACAATTCTATGTATAAATTAGTGTTTTCTTGACCAATTGAACCGGGAAAGAAAATATTTTTATCCACCCACCCTCATCCCTCCACACTAACCCTGGTCACCATCATCTATCAGTTGGAGCGCTGGGTGGAGGGTCGGAAACGACTTCTCTTACGAGCACCATATTTTACCCAAAAATAGTAGTTATATTCAACAATTCTATGTATAAATTAGTGTTTCTTGACCCCCCAAATTGAACCGGGGGAAAAATTACTTTTCACCACCTACGCATCCCTCCACACTAACCCTGGTTCACCATCATTCTATCAGTTGAGAGGCTGGGTGGAGGGTCGGAAACACTTCTCTTAGGACACCATATTTACCCAAAATAGTAGTATATTCAACTATTCTATGTATAAATTAGTGTTTTTCTTGACCCAATTGAACCGGGAAAATTTTTTCCACCCACCTCATCCCTCCACACTAACCCTGGTCACCATCATCTATCAGTTGGAGCTGGTTGGGGGTCGGAAACACTTCTCTTAGACAATTAAAAAAACCATATTTACCCAAAATAGTAGTATATTCAACAATTCTATGTATAAATTAGTGTTTCTTGACCAATTGAACCGGGAAAAATTTTTTCCTACCACCTCATCCCTCCACACTAACCCTGGTCACCATCATCTATCAGTTGGAGCTGGGTGGTAGGTGGGGTGGTAGCTGGTTGGAGGAGTGAGGGTCGGAAACACTTCTCTTAGACACCATATTTACCCAAAATAGTAGTATATTCAACAATTCTATGTATAAATTAGTGTTTCTTGACCAATTGAACCGGGAAAAATTTTTTCCACCCACCTCATCCCTCCACACTAACCTGGTCACCATCATCTATCAGTTGGAGCTGCGGTGGACGGTCGGAAAACAACACACTTCTCTTAGACACCATATTTACCCAAAATAGTAGTATATTCAACAATTCTATGTATAAATTAGTGTTTCTTGACCAATTGAACCGGGAAAAATTTTTTCCTACCACCTCATCCCTCCACACTAACCCTGGTCACCATCATCTATCAGTTGGAGCTGGGTGGAGGGTCGGAAACACTTCTCTTAGACACCATATTTACCCAAAATAGTAGTATATTCAACAATTCTATGTATAAATTAGTGTTTCTTGACCAATTGAACCGGGAAAAATTTTTTCCACCCACCTCATCCCTCCACACTAACCCTGGTCACCATCATCTATCAGTTGGAGCTGGGTGGAGGGTCGGAAACACTTCTCTTAGACACCATATTTACCAAAATAGTAGTATATTCAAGAATTCTGTGTATAATTAGTGTTTCTTGACCAATTGAACCGGGAAAAATTTTTTCCACCCACCTCAACCACAAGATCCCTCCACACTAACCCTGCGTCACCATCATCTATCAGGTGGAGCTGGGTGGAGGGTCGGAAACACTTCTCTTAGACACCATATTTACCCAAAATAGTAGTATATTCAAGAATTCAATGTATAAATTAGTGTTTCTTGACCATTTGAACCGGGAAAAATTTTTTCCACCCACCTCATCCCTCCACACTAACCCTGGTCACCATCATCTATCAGTTGGAGCTGGGTGGAGGGTCGGAAACACTTCTCTTAGACAAACCATATTTACCCAAAATAGTAGTATATTCAACAATTCTATGTATAAATTAGTGTTTCTTGACCAATTGAACCGGGAAAAATTTTTTCCACCCACCTCATCCTCCACACTAACCTGGTCACCATCATCTATCAGTTGGAGCTGGGTGGAGGGTCGGAAACACTTCTCTTAGACACCATATTTACCTAAAATAGTAGTTTATTCAACAAGTCTATGTTATAAATTAGTGTTCTTGACCAATTGAACCGGGAAAAATTTTTTCCACCCACCTCATCCCTCCACACTAACCCTGGTCACCATCATCTACCAGTTGGAGCTGGGTGGAGGGTCGGAAAACACTTCTCTTAGACACCATATTTACCCAAAATAGTAGTATATTGAAGATTTCTTTGTATTAAATTAGTGTTTCTTGACCAATTGAACCGGGAAAAATTTTTTCCACCCCCCTCATCCCTCCACACTAACCCTGGTCACCATCATCTATCAGTTGGAGCTGGTTGGAGGGTCGGAAACACTTCTCTTAGACACCATATTTACCCAAAATAGTAGTATATTCAAGAATTCTATGTATAAATTAGTGTTTCTTGACCAATTGAACCGGGAAAAATTTTTTCCACCCACCTCATCCCTCACACTAAACCTGGTCACCATCATCTATCAGTTGGAGCTGGGTGGAGGGTCGGAAACACTTCTCTTAGACACCATATTTACCCAAAATAGTAGTATATTCAACAATTCTATGTATAAATTAGTGTTTCTTGACCAATTGAACCGGGAAAAATTTTTTCCACCCACCTCATCCCTCCACACTAACCCTGGTCACCATCATCTAATCAGCTGGAGCTGGGTGGAGGGTCGGAAACACTTCTCTTAGACACCATATTTACCCAAAATAGTAGTATATTCAACAATTCTATGTATAAATTAGTGTTTCTTGACCAATTGAACCGGGAAAAATTTTTTCCACCCACCTCATCCCTCCACACTAACCCTGGTCACCATCATCTATCAGTTGGAGCTGGGTGGAGGGTCGGAAACACTTCTCTTAGACACCATATTTACCCAAAATAGTAGTATATTCAACAATTCTATGTATAAATTAGTGTTTCTTGACCAATTGAACCGGGAAAAATTTTTTCCACCCACCTCATCCCTCCACACTAACCCTGGTCACCATCATCTATCAGTTGGGCTGGGTGGAGGGTCGGAAACACTTCTCTTAGACACCATATTTACCCAAAATAGTAGTATATTCAACAATTCTATGTATAAATTAGTGTTTCTTGACCAATTGAACCGGGAAAAATTTTTTCCACCCACCTCATCCCTCCACACTAACCCTGGTCACCATCATCTATCAGTTGGAGCTGGGTGGAGGGTCGGAAACACTTCTCTTAGACACCATATTTACCCAAAATAGTAGTATATTCAACAATTCTATGTATAAATTAGTGTTTCTTGACCAATTGAACCGGGAAAATTTTTTCCACCCACCTCATTCTCCACACTAACCCTGGTCACCATCATCTATCAGTTGGAGCTGGGTGGAGGGTCGGAAACACTTCTCTTAGACACCATATTTACCCAAAATAGTAGTATATTCAACAATTCTATGTATAAATTAGTGTTTCTTGACCAATTGAACCGGGAAAAATTTTTTCCACCCACCTCATCCCTCCACACTAACCCTGGTCACCATCATCTATCAGTTGGAGCTGGGTGGAGGGTCGGAAACACTTCTCTTAGACACCATATTTACCCAAAATAGTAGTATATTCAACAATTCTATGTATAAATTAGTGTTTCTTGACCAATTGAACCGGGAAAAATTTTTTCCACCCACCTCATCCCTCCACACTAACCCTGGTCACCATCATCTATCAGTTGGAGCTGGGTGGAGGGTCGGAAACACTTCTCTTAGACACCATATTTACCCAAAATAGTAGTATATTCAACAATTCTATGTATAAATTAGTGTTTCTTGACCAATTGAACCGGGAAAAAATTTTTTTCCTCCACCCACCTCATCCCTCCACACTAACCCTGGTCACCATCATCTATCAGTTGGAGCTGGGTGGGGAGGGTCGGAAACACTTCTCTTAGACACCATATTTACCCAAAATAGTAGTATATTCAACAATTCTATGTATAAATTAGTGTTTCTTGACCAATTGAACCGGGAAAAATTTTTTCCACCCACCTCATCCCTCCACACTAACCCTGGTCACCATCATCTATCAGTTGGAGCTGGGTGGAGGGTCGGAAACACTTCTCTTAGACACCATATTTACCCAAAATAGTAGTATATTCAACAATTCTATGTATAAATTAGTTGTTTCTTGACCAATTGAACCGGGAAAAATTTTTTCCACCCACCTCATCCTCCACACTAACCCTGGTCACCATCATCTATCAGTTGGAGCTGGGTGGAGGGTCGGAAACACTTCTCTTAGACACCATATTTACCCAAAATAGTAGTATATTCAACAATTCTATGTATAAATTAGTGTTTCTTGACCAATTGAACCGGGAAAAATTTTTTCCACCCACCTCATCCCTCCACACTAACCCTGGTCACCATCATCTATCAGTTGGAGCTGGGTGGAGGGTCGGAAACACTTCTCTTAGACACCATATTTACCCAAAATAGTAGTATATTCAACAATTCTATGTATAAATTAGTGTTTCTTGACCAATTGAACGGGGAAAATTTTTTCCACCCACCTCATCCCTCCACACTAACCCTGGTCACCATCATCTATCAGTTGGAGCTGGGTGGTAGGGTCGGAAACACTTCTCTTAGACACCATATGTACCCAACATAGTAGTATATTCAACAATTCTATGTATAAATTAGTGTTTCTTGACCAATTGAACCGGGAAAAATTTTTTACACCCACCTCATCCCTCCACACTAACCCTGGTCACCATCATCTATCAGTTGGAGCTGGGTGGAGGGTCGGAAACACTTCTCTTAGACACCATATTTACCCAAAATAGTAGTATATTCAACAATTCTATGTATAAATTAGTGTTTCTTGACCAATTGAACCGGTTGGAAAAATTTTTTCCACCCACCTCATCCTCCACACTAACCCTGGTCACCATCATCTATCAGTTGGAGCTGGGTGGAGGTTCGGAAAACTTCTCTTAGACACCATATTTACCCTTAATAGTAGTATATTCAACAATTATAGGTATATATTAGTGTTTCTTGTCCAATTGAACCGGGAAAAAATTTTTTCCACCCACCTCATCCCTCCACACTAACCCTGGTCACCATCATCTATCAGTTGGAGCTGGGTGGAGGGTCGGAAACACCTCTTAGACACCATATTTACCCAAAATAGTAGTATATTCAACAATTCTATGTTATAAATTAGTGTTTCTTGACCAATTGAACCGGGAAAAATTTTTTCCACCCACCCCTCCACACTAACCCTGGTCACCATCATCTATCAGTTGGAGCTGGGTGGAGGGTCGGAAACACTTCTCTTAGACACCATATTTACCCAAAATAGTAGTATATTCAACAATTCTATGTATAAATTAGTGTTTCTTGACCAATTGAACCGGGAAAAATTTTTTCCACCCACCTCATCCCTCCACACTAACCCTGGTCACCATCATCTATCAGTTGGAGCTGGGTGGAGGGTCGGAAACACTTCTCTTAGACACCATATTTACCCAAAATAGTAGTATATTCAACAATTCTATGTATAAATTAGTGTTTCTTGACCAATTGAACCGGGAAAAATTTTTTCCACCCACCTCATCCCTCCACACTAACCCTGGTCACCATCATCTATCAGTTGGAGCTGGGTGGAGGGTCGGAAACACTTCTCTTAGACACCATATTTACCCAAAATAGTAGTATATTCAACAATTCTATGTATAAATTAGTGTTTCTTGACCAATTGAACCGGGAAAAATTTTTTCCACCCACCACACCCTCCACACTAACCCTGGTCACCATCATCTATCAGTTGGAGCTGGGTGGTGGAGGGTCGGAAACACTTCTCTTAGACACCATATTTACCCAAAATAGTAGTATATTCAACAATTCTATGTATAAATTAGTGTTTCTTGACCAATTGAACCGGGAAAAATTTTTTCCACCCACCCCTCCACACTAACCCTGGTCACCATCATCTATCAGTTGGAGCTGGGTGGAGGGTCGGAAACACTTCTCTTGACACCATATTTACCCAAAATAGTAGTATATTCAACAATTCTATGTATAAATTAGTGTTTTCTTGACCAATTGAACCGGGAAAAATTTTTTCCACCCACCTCATCCCTCCACACTAACCCTGGTCACCATCATCTATCAGTCGGAGCTGGGTGGAGGGTCGGAAACACTTCTCTTAGACACCATATTTACCCAAAATAGTAGTATATTCAACAATTCTATGTATAAATTAGTGTTTCTTGACCAATTGAACCGGGGAAAAATTTTTTCCACCCACCTCATCCCTCCACACTAACCCTGGTCACCATCATCTATCAGTTGGAGCTGGGTGGAGGGTCGGAAACACTTCTCTTAGACACCATATTTACCCAAAATAGTAGTATATTCAACAATTCTATGTATAAATTAGTGTTTCTTGACCAATTGAACCGGGAAAAATTTTTTCCACCCACCTCATCCCTCCACACTAACCCTGGTCACCATCATCTATCAGTTGGAGCTGGGTGGAGGGTCGGAAACACTTCTCTTAGACACCATATTTACCCAAAATAGTAGTATATTCAACAATTCTATGTATAAATTAGTGTTTCTTGACCAATTGAACCGGGAAAAATTTTTTCCACCCACCTCATCCCTCCACACTAACCCTGGTCACCATCATCTATCAGTTGGAGCTGGGTGGAGGGTCGGAAACACTTCTCTTAGACACCATATTTACCCAAAATAGTAGTATATTCAACAATTCTATGTATAAATTAGTGTTTCTTGACCAATTGAACCGGGAGAGAGGAAGAAAATTTTTTTCCACCCACCTCATCCCTCCACACTAACCCTGGTCACCATCATCTATCAGTTGGAGCTGGGTGGAGGGTCGGAAACACTTCTCTTAGACACCCTATTTACCCAAAATAGTAGTATATTCAACAATTCTATGTATAAATTAGTGTTTCTTGACCAATTGAACCGGGAAAAATTTTTTCCTACCACCTCATCCCTCCACACTAACCCTGGTCACCATCATCTATCAGTTGGAGCTGGGTGGAGGGTCGGAAACACTTCTCTTAGACACCATATTTACCCAAAATAGTAGTATATTCAACAATTCTATGTATAAATTAGTGTTTCTTGACCAATTGAACCGGGAAAAATTTTTTCCACCCACCTCATCCCTCCACACTAACCCTGGTCACCATCATCTATCAGTTGGAGCTGGGTGGAGGGTCGGAAACACTTCTCTTAGACACCATATTTACCCAAAATAGTAGTATATTCAACAGTTCTATGTATAAATTAGTGTTTCTTGACCAATTGAACCGGGAAAAATTTTTTCCACCCACCTCATCCCTCCACACTAACCCTGGTCACCATCATCTATCAGTTGGAGCTGGGTGGAGGGTCGGAAACACTTCTCTTAGACACCATATTTACCCAAAATAGTAGTATATTCAACAATTCTATGTATAAATTAGTGTTTCTTGACCAATTGAACCGGGAAAAATTTTTTCCACCCACCTCATCCCTCCACACTAACCCTGGTCACCATCATCTATCAGTTGGAGCTGGGTGGAGGGTCGGAAACACTTCTCTTAGACACCATATTTACCCAAAATAGTAGTATATTCAACAATTCTATGTATAAATTAGTGTTTCTTGACCAATTGAACCGGGAAAAATTTTTTCCACCCACCTCATCCCTCCACACTAACCCTGGTCACCATCATCTATCAGTTGGAGCTGGGTGGAGGGTCGGAAACACTTCTCTTAGACACCATATTTACCCAAAATAGTAGTATATTCAACAATTCTATGTATAAATTAGTGTTTCTTGACCAATTGAACCGGGAAAAATTTTTTCCACCCACCTCATCCCTCCACACTAACCCTGGTCACCATCATCTATCAGTTGGAGCTGGGTGGAGGGTCGGAAACACTTCTCTTAGACACCATATTTACCCAAAATAGTAGTATATTCAACAATTCTATGTATAAATTAGTGTTTCTTGACCAATTGAACCGGGAAAAATTTTTTCCACCCACCTCATCCCTCCACACTAACCCTGGTCACCATCATCTATCAGTTGGAGCTGGGTGGAGGGTCGGAAACACTTCTCTTAGACACCATATTTACCCAAAATAGTAGTATATTCAACAATTCTATGTATAAATTAGTGTTTCTTGACCAATTGAACCGGGAAAAATTTTTTCCACCCACCTCATCCCTCCACACTAACCCTGGTCACCATCATCTATCAGTTGGAGCTGGGTGGAGGGTCGGAAACACTTCTCTTAGACACCATATTTACCCAAAATAGTAGTATATTCAACAATTCTATGTATAAATTAGTATTTCTTGACCAATTGAACCGGGAAAAATTTTTTCCACCCACCTCATCCCTCCACACTAACCCTGGTCACCATCATCTATCAGTTGGAGCTGGGTGGAGGGTCGGAAACACTTCTCTTAGACACCATATTTACCCAAAATAGTAGTATATTCAACAATTCTATGTATAAATTAGTGTTTCTTGACCAATTGAACCGGGAAAAATTTTTTCCACCCACCTCATCCCTCCACACTAACCCTGGTCACCATCATCTATCAGTTGGAGCTGGGTGGAGGGTCGGAAACACTTCTCTTAGACACCATATTTACCCAAAATAGTAGTATATTCAACAATTCTATGTATAAATTGGTGTTTCTTGACCAATTGAACCGGGAAAAATTTTTTCCACCCACCTCATCCCTCCACACTAACCCTGGTCACCATCATCTATCAGTTGGAGCTGGGTGGAGGGTCGGAAACACTTCTCTTAGACACCATATTTACCCAAAATAGTAGTATATTCAACAATTCTATGTATAAATTAGTGTTTCTTGACCAATTGAACCGGGAAAAATTTTTTCCACCCACCTCATCCCTCCACACTAACCCTGGTCACCATCATCTATCAGTTGGAGCTGGGTGGAGGGTCGGAAACACTTCTCTTAGACACCATATTTACCCAAAATAGTAGTATATTCAACAATTCTATGTATAAATTAGTGTTTCTTGACCAATTGAACCGGGAAAAATTTTTTCCACCCACCTCATCCCTCCACACTAATCCTGGTCACCATCATCTATCAGTTGGAGCTGGGTGGATGGTCGGAAACACTTCTCTTAGACACCATATTTACCCAAAATAGTAGTATATTCAACAATTCTATGTATAAATTAGTGTTTCTTGACCAATTGAACCGGGAAAAATTTTTTCCACCCACCTCATCCCTCCACACTAACCCTGGTCACCATCATCTATCAGTTGGAGCTGGGTGGAGGGTCGGAAACACTTCTCTTAGACACCATATTTACCCAAAATAGTAGTATATTCAACAATTCTATGTATAAATTAGTGTTTCTTGACCAATTGAACCGGGAAAAATTTTTTCCACCCACCTCATCCCTCCACACTAACCCTGGTCACCATCATCTATCAGTTGGAGCTGGGTGGAGGGTCGGAAACACTTCTCTTAGACACCATATTTACCCAAAATAGTAGTATATTCAACAATTCTATGTATAAATTAGTGTTTCTTGACCAATTGAACCGGGAAAAATTTTTTCCACCCACCTCATCCCTCCACACTAACCCTGGTCACCATCATCTATCAGTTGGAGCTGGGTGGAGGGTCGGAAACACTTCTCTTAGACACCATATTTACCCAAAATAGTAGTATATTCAACAATTCTATGTATAAATTAGTGTTTCTTGACCAATTGAACCGGGAAAAATTTTTTCCACCCACCTCATCCCTCCACACTAACCCTGGTCACCATCATCTATCAGTTGGAGCTGGGTGGAGGGTCGGAAACACTTCTCTTAGACACCATATTTACCCAAAATAGTAGTATATTCAACAATTCTATGTATAAATTAGTGTTTCTTGACCAATTGAACCGGGAAAAATTTTTTCCACCCACCTCATCCCTCCACACTAACCCTGGTCACCATCATCTATCAGTTGGAGCTGGGTGGAGGGTCGGAAACACTTCTCTTAGACACCATATTTACCCAAAATAGTAGTATATTCAACAATTCTATGTATAAATTAGTGTTTCTTGACCAATTGAACCGGGAAAAATTTTTTCCACCCACCTCATCCCTCCACACTAACCCTGGTCACCATCATCTATCAGTTGGAGCTGGGTGGAGGGTCGGAAACACTTCTCTTAGACACCATATTTACCCAAAATAGTAGTATATTCAACAATTCTATGTATAAATTAGTGTTTCTTGACCAATTGAACCGGGAAAAATTTTTTCCACCCACCTCATCCCTCCACACTAACCCTGGTCACCATCATCTATCAGTTGGAGCTGGGTGGAGGGTCGGAAACACTTCTCTTAGACACCATATTTACCCAAAATAGTAGTATATTCAACAATTCTATGTATAAATTAGTGTTTCTTGACCAATTGAACCGGGAAAAATTTTTTCCACCCACCTCATCCCTCCACACTAACCCTGGTCACCATCATCTATCAGTTGGAGCTGGGTGGAGGGTCGGAAACACTTCTCTTAGACACCATATTTACCCAAAATAGTAGTATATTCAACAATTCTATGTATAAATTAGTGTTTCTTCATGGATGCAGAGGTAATTAAACTTTCTTTATGATTTGTCAAAATGGAGTTCTATGACCTGCACAATCTGCAGTGCCAGGTCATTATTGATCCCTTAATCTGGATGCAGTTTGAATGATAGGACGCAATGAATTTGGTTCACTGTACCTGAAGAGAATTAAATTGTCGAAAAGCTCCTTTCGATGTCATGCGTGGACAGGAACAGATGTCATGAAAATGGAGGTCAAATCAAACGTACCGGTATAAATCACCTCTCTTGATTGGTTTCGTTAAGTTCGTGGTTAAGTTAAGTTAGTGTGGAGGGATGAGGTGGGTGGAAAAAATTTTTCCCGGTTCAATTGGTCAAGAAACACTAATTTATACATAGAATTGTTGAATATACTACTATTTTGGGTAAATATGGTGTCTAAGAGAAGTGTTTCCGACCCTCCACCCAGCTCCAACTGATAGATGATGGTGACCAGGGTTAGTGTGGAGGGATGAGGTGGGTGGAAAAAATTTTTCCCGGTTCAATTGGTCAAGAAACACTAATTTATACATAGAATTGTTGAATATACTACTATTTTGGGTAAATATGGTGTCTAAGAGAAGTGTTTCCGACCCTCCACCCAGCTCCAACTGATAGATGATGGTGACCAGGGTTAGTGTGGAGGGATGAGGTGGGTGGAAAAAATTTTTCCCGGTTCAATTGGTCAAGAAACACTAATTTATACATAGAATTGTTGAATATACTACTATTTTGGGTAAATATGGTGTCTAAGAGAAGTGTTTCCGACCCTCCACCCAACTCCAACTGATAGATGATGGTGACCAGGGTTAGTGTGGAGGGATGAGGTGGGTGGAAAAAATTTTTCCCGGTTCAATTGGTCAAGAAACACTAATTTATACATAGAAATCTTGAATATACTACTATTTTGGGTAAATATGGTGTCTAAGAGAAGTGTTTCCGACCCTCCACCCAGCTCCAACTGATAGATGATGGTGACCAGGGTTAGTGTGGAGGGATGAGGTGGGTGGAAAAAATTTTTCCGGTTCAATTGGTCAAGAAACACTAATTTATACATAGAATTGTTGAATATACTACTATTTTGGGTAAATATGGTGTCTAAGAGAAGTGTTTCCGACCCTCCACCCAGCTCCAACTGATAGATGATGGTGACCAGGGTTAGTGTGGAGGGATGAGGTGGGTGGAAAAAATTTTTCCCGGTTCAATTGGTCAAGAAACACTAATTTATACATAGAATTGTTGAATATACTACTATTTTGGGTAAATATGGTGTCTAAGAGAAGTGTTTCCGATCTCCACCCAGCTCCAACTGATAGATGATGGTGACCAGGGTTAGTGTGGAGGGATGAGGTGGGTGGAAAAAATTTTACCGGTTCAATTGGTCAAGAAACACTAATTTAAACATAGAATTCTTGAATATACTACTATTTTGGTAAATATGGTGTCTAAGAGAAGTGTTTCCGACCCTCCACCCAGCTCCAACTGATAGATGATGGTGACCAGGGTTAGTGTGGAGGGATGAGGTGGGTGGAAAAAATTTTCCCGGTTCAATTGGTCAAGAAACACGAATTTATACAAAGAATTGTTGAATATACTACTATTTTGGGTAAATATGGTGTCTAAGAGAAGTGTTTCCGACCCTCCACCCAGCTCCAACCGATAGATGATGGTGACCAGGGTTAGTGTGGAGGGATGAGGTGGGTGGAAAAATTTTTGCCGGTTCAATTGGTCAAGAAACACTAATTTATACATAGAATTGTTGAATATACTACTATTTTGGGTAAATATGGTGTCTAAGAGAAGTGTTTCCGACCCTCCACCCAGCTCCAACTGATAGATGATGGTGACCAGGGTTAGTGTGGAGGGATGAGGTGGGTGGAAAAATTTTTCCCGGCTCAATTGGTCAAGAAACACTAATTTATACATAGAATTGTTGAATATACTACTATTTTGGGTAAATATGGTGTCTAAGAGAAGTGTTTCCGACCCTCCACCCAGCTCCAACTGATAGATGATGGTGACCAGGGTTAGTGTGGAGGGATGAGGTGGGTGGAAAATTTTTCCCGGTTCAATTGGTCAAGAAACACTAATTTATACATAGAATTGTTGAATATACTACTATTTTGGGTAAATATGGTGTCTAAGAGAAGTGTTTCCGACCCTCCACCCAGCTCCAACTGATAGATGATGGTGACCAGGGTTAGTGTGGAGGGATGAGGTGAGTGGAAAAAAATTTTCCCGGTTCAATTGGTCAAGAAACACTAATTTATGCATGGATTGGGCAAAATGATGTCAAAGAAATGTGTTTTCGACCTTCTACCGAAACCTGATGGATGATAGTTGATTTGTCATTTACTTGGTCTGAATTTGACGCTCTACGCCTTTCACAGCTGATAGATGATGGTTGGGTTTGAGAAAAAGATTTACGTGGTGGATGAGACACATTTTCGTGACTATGTGATTTGGCTGGTTGTAGCCATGCGATGTGAACTTGTGAGCGGTGGAGATGGGTAGCAGTGTTTAATTTGGTAAAATATGCATAGAAACGCTCCTTTTGCACATGCAATATCATGAAATAAATGACGTAAATATCGAGAGACATGGCACGTGGAAGTTTGCACGTGTTTTTGCAAGGAAACCTCATTTTTCGTCAATTTAGACACAGCGGTGTGTTGAGTTGATACGTTTAAACAAAAAAAATAAACTCAAATTATCAAAATTGTTTTAATAATTTTGAATTATTGTTTTAGTTTTAGTTGTTTCGTGCTTTTTGTTTGTGTAAAATAGGTTTTAGGGTATTTGGCACCAAATTGGCATTGTTTCTCAGACTTGTTTCAAAGATTTTCTCAGACGTGTTTCCAAAGTCAGCTACGTTATTTATTGAAGTCAACCATCGCTTTCGCGGCCTCTCATCACGAGGAGTGCGACCGTTGTGACATATACACATGGACAGGCATATTGGTTTTATTGGTGAATCACCAATAAAACCAATGGTGGCGGTGGCCGAGCCCGGGAATCCCGGGCAGCCCGGGAATTTTGTTGGAGCCCGGGAATCGCCCTTAAATTTTAGCGAAATAGCCAATTAGCCCTTAAATAACCCGGGAATAACATTCCGTGATTTTTGTCTCTTCGACAATGAACATAATTTCTTGATTTCAACTAGTAATATGACTATTATTAAATCCACTATTTCTATTAAATATCTTCGAATCTTGATTGATTCAAGCAAATATGCACAATTTCTGGATGGAATATTTATGACTTAATAAATTTGTTTCGCTTTCATATGACCATATGACTGTGTGAATATCTGTTGGGCGACGGCTGTGTCGTTGACTCATCGCTTACATTGAAATCGCCAAAAGTTTTCCAAACAAGTAATCGTTGCGTTGTATAATAGCAATTTGTGGCTCTTCACGCAACATTGAAGTCGTGTAGGCAATTGGGTTGACTATGATTCGTACATGCAGGTATAAAGTCGCAATCAATCAATAGGGGTCGCAAAAAATCGTTTTGATTTTTGTGTTTCATAATGTGCTTGCATGCAATTTCGTAAGACTCGCAATATGGCAAATTATACAGCATCTAAGTACATGCCGAAACAGTCATATCTGAATGATCGGTTATCTTACGCAATAAATTTCATTAGTTCACAGATTTTTACAAAAGCACAACTTTTTGAGCAGTAAAAAATCTAAGAATAGCGTAATTTAACACTGTAGGCTAGCGTTACTTATGCCCCCCCCCATTCATACCAAGTTGAGGATGATTTTCCTTTCGATCAGCTTGTCTGCTGACGGCTGGTCGGATTGCTTGCGATCGCGTGAATTCCACTCTTGATCGTTTGCTGCTTCAATCTCGTCTTGGATGTGCAATGGCTGGATCTTTAATACGTTATTCAATCAACGATCTTTTATACCTTCGTCGAAAAAGATGTGATTGTTTACCCCGAATAATCAGACGGCGACTTGTCTATCACAAAATATATGTGAGACATATCCCCACTCGCATTACTCGACGTAGTGATATCGTCGATAGAGAGGAATCGACTTGCTGGAATAGTCGATGCCTAATTCCCATTCCGAGGAATTCTTGTGTTTTGCGTCGGGCCCGCCGCTGTGCTCTGAATCCTTCTATTCTTATGACAAACATTCGGTCAGTGAATAACAAATTCGACGAACTGTGTTTATTGATATCCCAACATCAACCAGACACGTGTGCCATTACGGAATCGTGGCTAGAGAGTAATATCCCAGATTCATCCGTGAATATTGATGGTTACTCTATTTTCCGAAGAGATCGAAGTGATGGAAGGAGAGGTGGAGGACTTCTATGTTACGTTCGCAGTATTTATTCATGCAGTATTGTGGATTGTGATGATATCCTCTCAGCTTCTCTTTCTCAAACTGAATTTCTTGTGCTGCATATTGAAGTATTTTATTTGGTTCTCATCATCGTGTATCATCCACATTGGAATGACCCAAGCGCACATGATGATGCCATTTCAACAATCAATGACCTTATTGATTTCACTCACGTCAAATTTGGTCGAAGAATTAGACATTGTCTTTTGGGTGATTTCAATGACCTTCGACATTATTATGATGTGATAAGTTCTATGACCACTCTTACACAGATCGTGAAATTTGCAACGAGGGAAGAGCACACTCTTGACCAAATCTTTGTCAACTTTGCTTCCGATCACTCACCGTCACGTTTGGCTCCAATTGGTAACTCTGATCATTGTGTGGTTAAGTGGCGCCCATCCATTCCTAAAGTGATAGTGAGGAAACGAAAAATTCGAAAGTGCACCAAGGCGAATGTCGCGCGTTTTGCTGACAAGATGTGCTCCACCGATTGGATGGCTTTGATTTCATGTCTATCATTTGATGAGGCAACTGAAACCTTTCTCAATCAATTATTGTACCTATTTGAAACCTGCTTTCCTCTTCGTGTGGTACGAGTAAGATCATCTGACCCTGAATGGATGAATGATTCGGTAAGACTTCTGATTGACGACCGTGACCGTGCATTTGCCCAAAAGAAGTTAATTAAGTATAATCGTCTTCGCCAGGAAGTCAAGTCACAGATTGCTTATCTTAAGAACTTGTTCATTCAGAAAACCGCTCACAATGGTGAGAGTAAGAAGTTGTGGAAATCGCTTCGTTCCATAGCCAGATGCTCCAAAGCGTCGGTATCGGACAAGTTCTCGGTGGATGAGCTCAATGCGTATTTCGCATCAAATTATCAGGAATCTGAGCCTATACAATATGTAGAAAGTGATGATACTTGTCTTATCATTATTGAGTGTTTTGAGGTCAGAGAGATCCTGCTGAGCCTGAAAGATTCCAATGGTGGACCTGACAATGTTCCGGCCTGGATTTTCAGGCGCTATGCTGAGTTCCTGACCCCAGCAATCACGTATCTTGTGAATTGGAGTCTGCGTGATTGTGTTGTTCCTAACTGCCTAAAGAAAGCAAACATCTCTCATATTCCGAAAACTGCTTCGGCGACCTCCATTTCTGATTTTCGCCCTATTTCTTTGCTGCCTACATTGTCTAAAGTGTTCGAACGTATTGTGTCACGCCGATTTGTGTTACCGCAGATTAAAGATTTGTCATCCGTCCCAATTCGCATTTATTCCTAGGTGTGGATCTGGGACGACACCTGCGCTTGTTTTGGCTCAGCATAGAATTTTGCAATTCCTGGATTGTGATTCAGGCGCCGTCAGACTTTTATCTGTCGATCTCTGTAAGGCGTTTGACAAGCTTACGCATCAAGTCATAGTGGACTCATGCATCAAATTTCATTTTCCATCTTGTACAATAAGGTGGATTATTAATTTTCTTTCCGACCGGCAGCATCGTGTGATGAGGAAAGATTTGTCGTCGAACTGGGTTGCTATTCCCAGTGGCATCCCCCAGGGAAGTGTCCTCGGGCCCTTATTATTTTCCATGTCCGTTGATTCAATTCATCCTGTTTGCTCTAATACAAGTTTGATCAAATATGCCGATGACTTGTTATTTTTGCATTTCTGTCGTGATTCTCATGATGATAACTTGCAGTCTGAATGGAATAACATTGTGAGCTGGTCAGATTCCATACAGCTTCCACTTAATGTTGACAAGTGCCATGTTTTTGATATTATCACTAGAAGAAATCTGTCAACCCAACCTATTGTAGTTGATAATGCTTCTTACCTCAAAAGTGTCGAATCAATGAAGTTTCTTGGTGTTCGGTTTTCTACTGATTTAAAGTGGAATAAGCACATTGACTTTATTATAAAAAAGGTGTGTAAACGTATTTATATTATTCGCAACCTAAGAAGGGCTCATTGCCCCAAAGTGCAGCTATTTCAATGTTATGTCGCTTTTGTTAGATCTGTTCTTCTCTATGCATATCCGTCTTTTTGTAATTTGCCCAAGTATTTGATGAACAGATTGTTATGTGTTGAACGTCGACTTTATCGTATCATGGACATTCCTTTCGACAAATCCAAGTCACTTGATGTTATTGGTAATCGCACTTGTGAAAAGTTATTGCGTGAGATTGTTCAAAATGTGAACCATCCTCTCCGAGATATGTTTTTGATGAAACCAAGCTGTCGCACCACTCGGAATTGTCTACCTTTTCGTCGTCCTTTTTCAAGAACCAAGCGCTTCAATACTTCTTTTATAAGATTTTGTAAATAGTCTTTTTTACTTTTCTACTTTTTTACTCTATCAAGTACTGCTTTTTAATTCCTTTGATCCAATGCCATTGTGTTGTTTTCCTTATATCTTTCGCTTATTGTACTCGAACTGTGTAATGTGCTCACCGAATTTGTAAATTTGTAATTGTGAGACAGCAATAAAGAGATTTATTCATTATTCATATATGTCCAAAATCATGCCAACAAAGTTCTATCAACGCTGCCGCTGACGGAAAGTGCATCAGAGTTTTTGTTGATATTTCGAATGAAAGTCAATGGCTAAGTTAAGTGACTGATGAGTTCGGAAACCTCACAGTAAATCATGACAGGAATATCGGTGTCGGTAGTATAGGAAGCCTTCTGGAGCTTCAGCTAGCGACAAAAATTTGCTCTCTGTTCCGGTCTCGACTATAACAGAAACGCGAAAAATAAGTCAATAAATACCATTGTAGGTAACTTACCAAGTAAATTTTACTAGCTTTGCCTATGCAGAGAAAAAAGGCCCAGCTATCTCAGACCTGTTCGGCCGGTTAACCGCGACATTCTTACAAAATGTAACGCATTACTGATCGATATCCAAAAAATACATTTCAAGAATGCGGGATTGACTGATGGCCCATTAAAAATTTAATGACATTTATATTATTGAGTCTACTGTTTTTGAAAATAATCAGGACCATAAAAGAATGACCTTGATTAGACCTACACATTTAATCACACATTTAGCCGGCTAACTTTTTTTGCGTGAGCACAGATTATCAGGCCTTCATTCAGTGGCTTGTAGCCCGTGACTTATTTATGCGATATGAGTGATTTTCAAAGCGATGGAAGGGTTCATTTTTCGTACTGTCTAATGATCACAAAATATGCATGATACTTAATTTCCATCAACTGATTCGTGTGATTTTGTAACTTTTTTTCATATAATATTTGCTTTTAGTGAATTTTTCAGACTTCAGCTTTCAAGCGTAGCTTCGCTGGCTGCTGGTCATTACGGAAAGGCATATGTTCATAAGCTTAAGAACCACCGCTCACAGAATTCACAGATTTTGAAAAATGAGTGCGGTAGATTGAAATATCATCCATTAAACAGGAAATGTCTCAAATCAATGATAAATATAGTTTAAGGAAGTGTCCGGATAAGTTTTGATCGGTATAATTGGAATGGCATATCTGGTCAATATAAAAAATAGCGCGAAAATTCGATGAAACAGCCCGGGAATCGTCCGGAAATTTGAATCTTTAAATCTGGCCGCCACCCTGGGTGATGTTTTTCCTCCTATTTTCGTTTTTAAGTTTGTCTAGGTTTTCTTTTCTTTCACCAATTACTAGAGTCCTTGTACAGTACATATCCTACAACCGTCCAACTCTTTGTATACAAAAGGAATTGAAGCATTCCCTTTCTTTGCCATGTTGTTCATTTTTCTGCCTTTTTCCTTTTTTGTTTGTTTGTGTATTTATTCATCTATCATTTCAAGGTATTGCATTTTTTGAATCAGATGTCATATTTGTGGATTAACCATTTTTTCTCTTAGTATTTATATTAACTTTCTAATGACTCTTACTGCATGTCTGTTTATGGCTTCCATTTCTTAACTTTATTTTTCTTTTGTTCTGGTCGATGGTGTGACGACACAGTCTTTGATGTGATTTGACACTACATGAGCTGATGTAGTGCATTAACTGCATGTCCATGTGTATATATCACAATGGTCGTACTTCTCGTGATGAGAGGCCGCGAAGGCGCTCGGAAGGCTTCAGTGAATATGATGAACACAGTAGCGTTATTCTGTCTACAAAAGTCTATTGGATATAGATAGTGTTTCAAAATAAATAAGTAATAAGCATAACAAATACACAATAAATGATAAGCAAGAATATACACACAAAATTCAAAGTCAGATGTTGTGATAAATATCTTCTAGTTCAGCGGTTCCTAACCTTTTCATGTTGCGTACCTCAAAGTAGAAAATCATAGGATTTTCATTATTCCGCGTACCCTCACTTAACATATAAAAAATAGCAAGAATTCAATCATGCAAAAATTTGATTACGCGTAGAAATATACGAATTTCGTAATTGAATAACACAAAAATTTAACTAGGCGCAACAACAATGGTTCGTCAATTGGCCCTCTAGCCTTTGGGTTCTTCACCTCTGACTTAACGATCGACAATTGTGATCGACAACTTTCGAAGACTATCTTTAACTTCCAAATTATTCCTATCGCTAGTGAATGAGACTCATCATCCGTTGAATCATATCAGTCCTGTTGTTAACAAGAACTCAAAAACTTTCCGTGTGCCTCATTGCAATTCAGCAATGAGATCAAGATCGTTCCTTATTTGCATGATTCGCACACATAACAGCGGAATTTTCTAGTTTCATTTTGTTGATAATTTGTTATGCTCTTATTTTCTGTAACGCTTTTTTTCTTTGTATTTTTATAACCTCACGATTTTCATTATTGAGGTGTTCGAGAAAATAAACGGTTATTATTATTATTATTTTTTTGGATCACGACCACACAATGGCGGGTATTATTATTATTATTACTATTATTATTATCAAACAAGCTCTTTGTTTGCTATTAATCATTACTATGGTCGAGAATACGGATTCATGGTTGTGGTCGAATTGGTGGTCGCTAATTAGTAGCGGTTGCTTCAAGGCCAGATAATGATAATCCAATACGGAATGCGCACAAAGTTTAACAGTTCAACTGACTCATAATCAGGAAAGTAATGAAAGTAAAACTGAATTATAATAAATCTCCCATATTCTGCGTACCCCTCAAAACTCCTTCGCGTACCCCAGGTTGGGAACCCCTGTTCATGTTCTACTATTTCAAGGAATCATTTTTTAGCAAACAATGATATTGATAAAGAAAAATAAGATTATGCGACCCTGCTTCGATAAACCTACACCCTGGTCAGCAAATACTCTCTTGTCCCTTTTATAGAAATAGCTATGGTTTTAAAGATTCTATGTTCGCCTGAAATGCTTTAAAACAAAAGAAACATTTTGTTTTTCAGGATTTTTGATTTTATTGTTGTTTTACTGTTCTTATTCTAATATTTTGTATCGTCTGCTTTTGAATAGAGCAATGCATTAATGCATCGACAACTTCATGCCTTCGATGTATGAAAATAGAGTATCTGCAGTGTCGCCAAGTGTATTTCCCTGTTCATCATTAGCAAGGCCATTTATTTGGTAATACGATCATTGATATCTAATTAACTTATGACATCCGTAGACGTTAATAATGGCCGATTAGTGAATCGATGACAGGCATCGTGCCGAAAATTTGCAAAAAGAAGAATTTGGAATTTGTTTTCATTCCATTTCGTGATGATCCTATTCATGTTAAAAAACCTTTGTTTTGAAACTGCTTATTTCATCTTTTTGGCGATCCAAATCAGCTATTCAAATAGCAGTAGACAGAGAGGCCCTGCAGTAATTGTGTCTTGCATTAATGTGTTTGTGAGATGATAAGCATTAGCTAATAAGATGAACAATTAATGACCATATGCCCTTTATAAAGGACTGATGTCTTCCTCTCTTAATTTCTTTGTCGCATTACTAAATTTTAATTTGTCTTTTCGATTTTAGTTACATTACAGAGTTATGGGTACATGGACTGGACTACTGTGAAGTTCTGCTCGAACTTATTGGAAGAACTTCAGATGGTGCTTTTGTGTATTATCCATCCGAGATCCGAGATTTTGTATCACGACAATTTTGAAATAAAATAGCATTGGTCAGACGCATGGTTTTCAGTTGAATCAATGACTCAGTAAAAATGACATTAAATAGCTGAAATGAATGAATAACACGTCGTACAATTTAGATAACTTTGATTACTGTGTAATGCTGGGTATTCATTCATTCCAACAGAATGACGAAAAGCGACACTACGAAATCAACGCAAGTTCATGAAGTTAACGATGCGATTTTCTTTGCTGAATGATCCGTTCATTGCGTCAAAACGTTCTAACTCATGACAGTTCAAAACGTCTAACTCATGACAAATTTATATTTGTGATAATTCATGATCAAATTTAGAACTTGATTTTGGGTAGGAATAGTTTCTAAACAGTGGCGTCTTCTCCGTGCCTGCGAGGCCTTCGGCGCATCCTCAAAAATAATTTTCCAACAATTATAAAAATGAAAAGTCATCATTCATTTAAATTCGATAGCTTCTCGTATTAGCTGTGCCATGGAATTCTATCACAGCTTTCCGTCTCAAAATCAGACGCTCAATCTCAGAGCGAACAGTTTTGCAGCACGTGCTCGAATTACAGCTGTTTTCTTCGAACAATTAGACACAAGCTAGTCGTGTGCTCAAACGGAGCATTGATGTTCAGACAGAGCGAAAGAGAGTTTGTGCGTGTGGGGCAGTAAGCGCACGCGCCCGCGATAATATTGGCTTTCCCAATAGACATAATGCTTTGCCTTCTCCAATTTTTACAATGAAATTCTACGCAATTCTTGATCAAGACGCGGTAACTAAATATAGTAAGGGAAGCGCAACCCAATTGTTCCTAGATTCACTCAATGTCAGAGAGGCCACTACGTCGACAGTAGCAGATGGCTGACGTTCAGAAAAGACTGCGATCAGATGATGAGCGTTCTCCAATGAATACAGAGTAATGCATCTGACTCGAACACCCAGATTCGGTAGAATTCCAATTTGTTTTTACGTGAATGATGTGACGCTATGTTGAGTACTGCAGATGAGATCATAACCACCTTTCGTCCGAATGGAATATACTGAAAAGATGACAGTCGTCAAGCAATTGGTAGGCCAACACCTGATATAAAATGAAAGTATAGTCACTGAGAAAGAAATAAGAAGCACTGCACAAGACATTTTAATGCATCAAAATTTCAAAACATGTGAGTGGCTGACCGGCCGTGAGAAACACAGGAAACTGTTGGCTTTGCCTCCTTTTTTTCTCGAGATAATGTGGTCTCAGATCCTCGAGTAAGGCGGTTAAGCGACATGAGCAATCACTTCTCATGTGCACATTCACTTGGCCTTAAATAATGTTAGGGATGTTGTTATGAAAAATTCATTTAAATTCATGAAAATTAATGTTGTAACATAAAAGTGTTTGGTATAGAAATAGTAGCCCTATTCCAATGCCGAGTGAAGGCCTATGGTCTGGGGGCACGCTCTCGGGACGTTCCACTTCTGCTAGGGGAGGCGGGACCAAAATTTGGCAGCATGGACTATGGGTAATTTGAGTTCTTCGGCCTCTAGTTCAGGATCGAATGAAACGGATAATTCGATAGCTGGTCACGATCAATTGCTTATCCGCATTTGGCAGCGCAGCTCATTTGAGGAAGACGCGCGCGCTCGCATTAAAAAGATGACGATGAAATGCATCAATTTGATCACTGAAGTAGCGACAATGAGGTCAGACACTTGTTTGACAAGCCGCTCTGTGTAGATTTGATTGTTCGAGGCTTTAAACGAAAACTGTCCCCTCACCGTAATTAGGCCTTACATGCAGATCAACAATCTAACTTTTATACCCATTATTGATGGTTTCCGTGAAATGTGAGTCTATCGGTAAAGTGCCTATCACAGAATTAGATTCATCTGCGCGCGCTTCGGTTTCATAGAAAGGAAGAATTGTATATAACTTTAATATCAAAATGGCACATCACAGAATTAGACAACTTGCTCCTTCTCGAATGGCTAATTCGTGTATCGATTGCTATTGGGAATGGCAAACAATAAGCTGTCAGCAGAGGATCAGAGCCAGTGAGAGATGCGTGCGTGCTGTGATATCACTTCGCACACACCAAAACACATCGATGCCTGACTTCGATTCAATGTACGACTATACAGTAGGTAATGCCGAGGAGAGGATGTGAAATCATCAACAAGAACTAATTTTCGTACGCCAGCTACTTTTTTTAATAATGATCGCAAGGGCCAGCATTATGGAGAAAACTTGTGCACAATGATCTGAATTCTTCGAATCTGAAGGAATTTTGGCAATCGAAGCACTTTGCTGGAACTCACATTAATCCGCAAGCGACGCACGACTTTTTCCTATCTCTGTAAGGTATTAGGAATTCCTTTTTTGCCCACTTAATAGGTTCCTCGATGTGCCGTCGATTTCGTATTAATCACAGTACTAGCACACCGAAGCAGATAAACAAAATATTTAATTCTGTGGTGCCGATATAGACCCACTCCTAAAATATCACTGGGGTAAAATGGACAATGCATTTTAATTTTCACTATTATTATTTCTGGTATGCCTTGTTTTCCAGAGAAATGTTCAGAATCTAAGAGAGATTTATAGAAAGACAAGTGGAACTATGAATCAATGCAAAAAGTTATTAAGTTTTTAGTGCTTCAAGAATTATTATAAAATGTGTTGCTTGTAAGCTTGTATAGCATGTTATCGGACAAAAAATCACTGATGATTGTTTTTTGCACCAGATACTGTTTAAGAATTGGATTCATGAGGTGGCGTGAATAAAATGCCGCTTCAATGCAACGTCTATTATAAGTGCATGGACTTATGTCAATTATAAGTGCATAATCGAATAAAATGATGATTTATGACCTTTCAGGTTATGCAAATGAAACCTTTCGCTACAATCAATGCAGTCATTTGGTCCATTTTACTTTCTTGTATGAACCAATCATGCATGCATAGGAAACGACAAAACCGTTGATAAAAAGTTTTGTAAGTCAAAACATTTACAAAACTATATAGCCGTAAGTCAGTGCTCATTGCACCCTGTGGTATGGAGCTGAATGGGTATTTCGATACTTTTTACAAAATCGAATCTCCTCTAATTTTTTCTGATGAATCCTAGAACTTTCACCTTTTTTTGGAGAGTTGATTGATACTCTCTTCTTGCCCTGTGAGTTGATCCTGTACGAAAATAATCACTTGTAAAAATAAGTCTGAAAACATTTAGGGTGCCAGTCCCGCCTCCCAGCACACTCACGGTGATCAATCTGCTTCAGCCGCTTTTGCAACTTGCTGGAATGAGCCCTATTCTCCCACAATAACATCAATTACAATAAGATTCTAAAACGTCATTTGTCTAAAAGAATGAGGCGGGATAAAAAAGCATTCATGCAGCATTTACGCATCTCATTGTGCTTGCATATCTAGCAAAATATCAATACTTTCTGGTAGGTGTCCCATATAAGTCTAGCTGTAACTCTGTTTCTTTTTTTCCACATACATGCAGCTGAGGTTGCAGATATTATAATAGTCCAAGAGATACGTGAGTGGCATCAGTAAATGCTTCAATGCGGCAACGAACGTCATTGCAATTCACAAATGAATGTTTTGTTCCCAGAAATTTGAATAATTGTAAGCTTCGAAGTGTTATGCATAGCCATAGATTAGGGATAGGTAGAGTGTTGACTCAAAAAAGTATCTGTATGCAGTGAAAATTTTTATATCAAAAGATTCAGCTTTTTTCGGAGATTACGTTCCCGTTGTCCAAAAAAATATTTGAGCACTTTTGAAAAAACTCAAAATTTGCCAATTTATATACTACCGAGATGACTCTCCTAAATAAGTAGTATGAAACAAGTTGGATATCAAAAGGAATGAATATTTGCTGAAAAGCATCCTAACTAAGCAGAAATCAAGCTGATTATCAAAGGAATTTCATGAATTGTATTATAGTGGAAGTCTTCATGAAAACGTCGTGATATTATTCGTGCTTTCTTGGCTGAAATTTCAAGTTTCTAATTCAATTTTCATCGGCATGATTATATGATTCAATCACTAAATTCATGTTTCATTTCTTGAATCTGAAAAGTGATGTGGACCCATTTACATCTTTCAAAATTAAATTAAGTCATCGTCTTTGATTATGTGATTTTGCTGTGCCATTGGCAGGTTGCCTGTGAAATGATCACGCTTAAGAAAATACTCTTGAGGTTCAGCATGAAACTAATAGGAACCCATCGAGTTTCTCATTCAACAAACATTAAATCTCCAAGGCAGTCATGAAAATCTGTGAAATACCATCATTCCTTTTGCATTACAATCATGATCAGTCAATTCCGTTGAGTAGTTAGAATTGCGGACGCACTGATAGTGGATACGAACATGGATAGGAACATGTGTTCCGAATTGCCAATGCGAACATGGATATGAACATGTTCCGAATTGCGAATGGATGCGAACATGGATAGGAACATGTAAATAGGAACCGCGTTCCGATTGATAGGCGAATTGAGATCATACTAAATGATTCGGAACGCCTTGTTCCGAAATTGAATTAGAGTATGTGAATTAGAATAGGGATGCGAACATCTATTTCGGTACTTAAACAGGTGTTTGTTTTGAGACTGCTTGCTCAAATGCGACAATTGTGGCCATTGTGACTATGATGACAATTTTATTTATTTTCATAATGCGTTTACAGATCAGAAATTATGTTATGAATGTTCTATTATTTACTAATCAGAATCCCATTTACAGAATTTGCGAAATGAAAACAAGAGGTTTACAATGTAAGTGTATTTAACCATAAAAAATGAAAGAAGGTAAGTCACGTCCCTCGGGGGACTCCGTTAACTTCAAGAAGTCCTCAGCCCATTCGAGGAATGTTGCATTGTTTGTGAAGTCGTGATCACACTCGTGTATAGGGCACTTCGCCGACAGTCCTTTTCTCCTTTGGAGTGCTGTCACTGTTAAAGTCTTCCAGAGTTCCACTTTGCATCCGCAACACAAATTAACCTTCGCATCCAACGATCCACCCATAATTACTTGGCTTTCATTTTGGTAACAGAACAGTTGTTTCTGGGTACTCATCATGAAATAGATTCGTAATAGATTCTTAATGTCTACTCAAGTCACGAGGATTAGAACTTGCTTAATTGGAACAATTACATCCTTATATATCCCTTTAGGGAAAATCGGAACCTCTCTGATTGGCTGTTGGGAATTCCTTTGTTTGAAAAGTATATAAGTCCTAGTTGTGTACCAATTCTTATCAAAGGTTCTAATCCTCAAGTACCATAGCTATTTTATCTATATTATTCTAATCACATTAAAAATGGAACGTACCACAACACCTCCCGCTTCTCCTGTCGAAGAGATGGAATCGCCATGCGAACCCATAGTGTTGGGAACAGGACCCGTGATTACAGAATCATCAGATGATGAAAGCGTGGTTCTAAGGAGCTTCATCGAAACACCGCTGGAAGCTCTTATAACAATAAAGACACGTGGTGGAAGTCACGTTCGTAACGCTCCACGGAAAACAAGGACGAAAAAGATATGTGTGCGTTTGGAACCTGAAGAAAGGGATTTGACCACTGCGCTGGAGTTCAGCATAATAGATCCAGCCACGCCCCGCCGCTGCCCTGGTGCCCCCAAAAAGACAAGAGTATGTGTTCGAGTTGACCTGAAGAGAGTGATTCCTTTCCCCAATATTGACAATATGTAATTTTTATCTTTAATAACACTTACATAAATGAACAATCTTGTTTTTATAATTTCACAAATCGAATTTCTAATAGGATTTGAATGGGAACTGGGGATAGATATATTCATCTCTGAAATAGCTACCTATAAGTATTTCTAAGTTTAATATTTGGAAGATATATATTTCAAATCACTTGTTTGAGACTTTGAAACAGCACCGAACGTACTAGAACAAATTTGAAATGAATATTAATGTGTAATTCAAATGATAGTCAAATTGGATGAAAGTTTGAATAGATTTACAGTGTTTTTTGAATGCTTTTTTCACCTTAGGATGATATCATACATATTGCATACAATACATCATCAGCTAGAGAATGAAAAGACCTTTCTAATGATATAAGGTATGTACCCATTCGATGAAGAAATCCCTGTTGTATGCAAGTGTATGCAGGAAGAAAAATTTATGATTTCAATTTCTAAGTTTCTCAACTAAATTCTATCTATCTTTCAAAGGGCTATAGCTGCTTCGGATGGTGTCATACAGGTGTCATACAATACACCATTAGAATCAGCATGAAAAGAGCATTCGAATGATATAGCATATGTACCTATTCAATGAAAAAATCCTTGTTGTATGCAAGTGTATGGAACTGGAAAAATTCTAAGTTTTTTCTCAAAAATAACTAAGTTTTCAAGTTTTTGAAAATTTTCAAAGTTAAAGTTTGATCACTCGAAATGACCATAATGCATAAACTTCCACATGAACTTGACCTTGACCTTTGACTTGACCTTGACCTTTGACCTTCATACACTTCATACACTTCATACACTTCATACACGGCGGGCGGGGGTGGCCTCAAAATTTCTCGGGCGCTTCGCGCCCTCGAAATTTTTCGGATTATAGGGTAAATAAATTTTCGAGTGCGCTTCGCGCACTCGAAAATTTATTTACCCATGGGTTCCGGGTGCCATAGATACTCTTCTTGCTTCCCTAACCCTAAACCTAACCCTAACCCTAAACCTAACCCTAAACCTAACCCTAACCCTAAACCTAACCCTAACCTTAACCCTAACCCTAACCCTAACCTTAACCCTAACCCTAACCCTAACCCTAGATGCCATTAAATTTAAATTTGGCACAAAATTTGATTTTTCGAAATTTGGCGCGAAATTTGATTTTACGAAATTTGGCGCGAAATTCAAATTTCGATTCTTGCGCGTTTCATGATGCAGTCTGGATTTAACTTCTTAAAACTTAATGACTTTTTCTTTATTATTTGAATTTAGATGAAATCCTTAACTTAAGTAGATTTTTTAATGTTTAGAACTGCAGGGGATCTATCTTCATCACATGTTAATTGGTTTAACTTCGCGGTTACATGTACCACTCTAGCATCAAAGACTTTGATGGCACTTTTCTATTTCATCATTAAAATATATCAGCTGTTTAGTTTTGTTTGAATTCAACAGTTTGTTTTTCTATACCAATGTGATGTTATGATGACATCCGGTCTTTGTTCATGGTTCCTTTGTTAGAATCATATATAAAGAAGTTGTAGAGCTCCGTTCTTCACTCATTTTTGAATTATTCTGTGTGCATAGCAGACCTCGTTCTCCGTCTCTCCGTTTTCTCGATTTATTACTGCAATTCTGAAGTGAGTTCTACATTCTTCTATTCACTACTTTATATAGTTTGGGAGTAGGAACATTACTAAGTTCTTATAACCAGTTAGTTTAAAACATGTGGCTGGATCTTAACTAGTTAGGACCTTAGTTAGTCTTAACTAGTTAACGTTAGGAACACTATATGTTATATTATTAAACAGAATTATTAATTTTCATAATTAATTATAGCATTTTCAAAACTTATAAAGCACACAAGCTTACATGATGAAGTGTTTAAATAAAGATAGACATTTCCAAAGTGTGCTTCAAATTTGTAAATAATTCAAATGCTAATTTTGTTTTCAAAGTGATAGTCTGTGGACCATTTACAAATTAAAAGTTGTTTAACCAAAGTTAGAAATGTTTATCTTTTTCAAAACAACAGTTTCGTTTCTATGATTTCATTTCGAAATAAAATAATAATGCATCAGCTGATTTCAATTTCATGTTAATATGTAAACAACCCTTTTCAAGATAAATTCAACATTTCGACTTTCGGTTTCTATCTCGAAAAATATATATCTCTGTCAGAAAATTAATGACTGTAGAATTACTTTCCAATATTTATGCAATAGTCACTTAAATGATATTCACATTTGCTAATAGATAAAATAATAACAAACGCTTTTGATGACTTACAGAAATGGTTCGTCATGCAAGCCTCGCACGCCAGCGGTTAATATTTCACTTTTGTGAAACATGTAAGCAGCCGGTGAGACATGCCAGTAAAAGTGGTCACAAGGAGTGTACTTTTAAGGAGGGCTGCACCTACGTATATTGCCTCACCTGTCGGTCCTACGTGCGAAGCACGGAAATGGCAAATGACGACAAGTCTAAGGATTTCATCAGAAGACACGCATCCTGCGCGCAGGAAAACGGCAGAGGTGGACGCAATTTAACCTCAAAGGATGAAAAAAGTAAATTGGCAAGGCTTTTCGCGAAGGAGGATAGGGCTGCAGAGGGAGTACTCAGCCAATGTTCCGAACCAGCAAAACCTCCCACAAAAAGAAAGCAAAAGTTCAAATCAAGAGCATTCATTGATAGTGACTCTTCATCAAGCGATCTAGAGGTGAGTGCCGATAACTGTACAAGTTAAATTTAAAATAAAAATGATTGATGTTAAGAACATTTGTTTCGTTATGTATGAAGTAAATTTAACTTTTCAAAAACATTTCAGTGTGAGAGGCCTCCAGCGAAGAAGAAGACAAAGGTTGACAAACAGTTGCCTCAAATGAAAAATGTAAGACATGTTGATAAAAATTAATCACCCTCAATGTATAATAATGCGTTAATTCTCTTTGCAGCTGTTCAAAATTCTACCACCGGTTCCCAAGCTGAGTGCGGTAGAAGAGTCAAGTACTCCACGTCCCGTAAGTACAGTTGTTATAGTCGTTTTCATAAGTCCCTCTCGTCACTTGTTAATGTATCATACATCATCCATTTGCTCAGTTAACATTCTATCTTTTTCTACCGCTTCAGGTAATGCGATCCCTATCCCTGAAAAAATCCAGAGCTGCTAGCATCACCTCAACTCCGGCTACGACCACATCAGTTGAGGACAATGAAGAGCGTCCGTACACGATACGGGAGTCCTCATCGGAGTCCTCATCGGAGTCTTCATCGGATGAGACGTCCACTACGTCATCGGCGACATCATCTTCTGATGAGGAGAACACAAGACGCTCTCTTGTAAGTATCGAAATTAACGATAACTACATAACATAATTATTAACTAAATCTCATGATTTCTCTTGTTAAATGTGGTTCAAAATTATAGCAGTGTTATCTATTTTCAGAACAATTCGTTTCGGGACAATCCGTCAAGTGTCACTCCTGAGGTATGATTTTTATAAATTTTGTTAGATCTATATTGCTCTATCCTCATTATAAGGACATATAGATAGTAAACAATAATTTCTTCTCATTTCAGCATGTGATTGATTTCGCATCTCAAGAGATATCCTTCTCGCGGATCCGGGCGTCGCCAAACTGTAGCGCTCGGCTTCCTTTCACGCCGATCCTCGAACATCGAGGAGTTCTCACACCACCACGAGCTCCTACTACGTCACCTGTTCCTGCTCCCGCTCCGATCCCTTCTTCTAATCCTGCTTCTGCTCCTGCTCCCGCTCCAGTCCCTTTTCCTGATCCTGCTCCTACTCCCGATCCGGTCCCTGTTCCTGCTCCCGCTCCATTACCTCTGCGGGAATATAATGTGGACCTTGACGAAACGTTAGAAGGTGATGAGCGACTGGAGGAGAAACTCAAGTTGTGCCAGCAACGACTTCGGATGGCTGAACAGCGGGAGAGCAAGCTCAGGGAGGAGAATAGGGGTTTGATTGTGTCTGTTCGCAATTTGACACAGTCAAACTTGCTATTGTCCTCTTCTGTAGCCCGAGGCAATCGGCAATTCGAACGTGAGACACTCATGCACATCGTATATCGTGAAGGTCTCATTTCACGAGTTAGATTGACTCGGATGGAGGAAACGTCCGACTGTTGCGAGCAGTGCCAGCATGTGAAACTCTCACACAGTGACATGATAAAGTGTCAAAAGTTGTAATTTCTTTTACTTTGACTTTTTAACTTAATGGAAAAAGAATTTGATACAAGTCCTGTCTTCTTATTTCATCGTAGATTGGAACAAATGTCATTGGCTAGTAATCGTTGTGACGTCATAGGATGATAAAAATATATATATAGTCTGCAAAATTATAATCCTCACCAGTTTAATAAACATGGTTGTCTGTTCTAAATGTGGAAAAACGTTTACTCTTAATGGTAATTTGCAACGCCATGAAAAGTTTTGTAAGTTAGGAAAAACTTATCAGTGTAGGAAGTGTCCATATGAAACGAAACGACAGGATAATCTAAAGCGACACAATCTAGTCTGTGATAAGCAACCAAGTAATTGTAATTTAAATTCAAATCCTCGAAGTATCTCAGCTAATGATAGTGAAATACCCGAATCTAGTACTGCTGAATCAACGTCTAGACATGTACCAATCAGCGCTTCAAATAATAGCTTGATCTTTATGCAATGCTGCTCCCGCTGTGGTAAAACGTATAATTCTATAAGCAAATTCCGTCAGCATATGAATATGCATAATACAAATAGTGAGACGAATATTCAAAATAATCATGGAACTGTAAGTCTCAGTGAAAGCGCGCTCAACGGTCATGCTCGTGTATACGACATCACACCATCAGCACACACAGTAGATATAACTTCCTTTTTATTAAGTATGCGATCTATATTAGAGAACTTAGTGACAAACCTTCTAGAAAATTTTCAACTACGTGGTCGTCTGGTAGCACAAATTCGTTATGTGCGATCAAATCCTCAGGAAGATGAAACGTTTCTCGCACACTTTACTTCATCATCCACAAACTATATTTATGACTATGATACATGGTTCCAAGATAACTTAAATAGTCTCTCAAGTCATATTGAAGCTTTTGCAAATAAGGGTAGCAATTGGGTTATAGATGAAATACTAAATATAGAATTCAATGTTATTACTAGTCCATTACTTTCTGGTGGAGAAGTATTTAATCTACCAAAGAGTCTGAAAGATTCGAAGGCTGTAATTAATGTACATTCAAATGCAAATGACTGTTTCTTGTATTCAGATCTATCAATGCTACCTTACAATGATGTATCATATTCTAGGAATGAGATAAAATCATACAGTAAATGGACATCTGAATTAAATATGAATGACATCTCTACACCCGTATCAATTAAAGATATTCCTAAGTTTGAGAAAAATAATGACATTAAAATCAACATTCACCTTTACGAAAAAGGACTAAAAGGTGTTCGATATAGCAGCAACTTTATTGGTAAACGGACTGTGAATATACTACTAATTATAAACAATGAACGTGCACACTATTGTGGAATCAGAAAACTATCAAGATTATATAGAAAAATAAATAGAAGATATAAACATTTCTGCGATCGATGTACCCAATCGTTTACATATAAGACAACTTTGGAGCGACATTATCAATTTTGTGTTCGTGGAAAGGCACAAATAGAAAGAATGCCTAAACAACTAGAGGTAAGCACAAGTAGCATGGAATATCAATTAAGTCCTCCTGTAGTTGTTTATGCAGATATAGAGTGCTACATCGATAATAAAGTACACAAACCGGCAGCAGTTGGTGTTTATCATGTTTGGCATAAAGCTCTCCAGTCCAGATTTGAAAACAAATATTATGTCTTCAAAGGAGAGAATTGTATTATGGACTTCTTGGATCACCTAGAAAATATAGCTCAAAACTTATATGATAATCAGCGTGCAATAAGTCGGCAACCAATGTCTCTTTCTTCTGATGAAGAAGAAAAACATAAAAATGTAAAAAATTGTAATAAGTGTAAAGCTGTATTTAGTGATGATTGCATAAAAGTAAGAGATGACGACCATTTAACAGGAAGATATAGACAAACAATATGCAGTAAATGCAATCTTCGATTAAAACTAAATAGGCGGGAACTACCCATCTTCTTCCATAATTTTAAGAATTATGATAGTCATATCGTTTGCTATAAAGCAATTGGAAAGAAGAAGTCATGGAAATTGGAAGTAGTAGCAGCAACAGCTGAAAAGTATATAACTCTATCCGCCAGCGTCCCTGTAAACGAATACAAAGGAAAAAGAATCTACTTCAAGTTAAAATTCTTAGATTCTTATCAATTTTTAAGTGCATCATTGAGTGAGTTAGCAAGAGGATTGCAAGTTTATGAACATGTAGAAAAACTAAGAAATGAATTTCCCCTGTTAACAGATGATATTCTTTATCAAAAGGGAGTGTTTCCCTACTGTTATTTCAAAAGTCTAAATACATTGACAGAAAAATGTCTGCCACCACAATGTGAATTTTATAATGATCTCACTCGTGAACATTGTTCAGATGAAGAATATAAGCATGCTAGTAATGCGTGGTTTGCTTTCAATTGTAACAATTTTGGTGATTACATGCTTGCATATCTCAAATTAGATGTGTTATTGCTGGCAGATATTTTTGAAGTTTTTAGGTCACTAAGTCAAAGTGAAGATGAAGTAGATCCTGTCCATTTCGTTAGCCTTCCACATCTTAGCTTTACTTCAGCTTTAAATTTGACATCTAATGATCCTCCACACTACATACAAGACGAAAGTATGTATAATCTCTTCGAAAGGGGAATAAGGGGTGGAATGACTTTTACGAACATTCACAGAGCACGTGCACGCATTTCGGAATTACAAAATAATACAAATGAAAGTCGTCACTTATCTTACATTGATGTCAATAACCTTTACGTTTCTTCGCTCAGTAAGAGTCTACCACATTCAAATTTTAAATGGTTGAGTGATAGTGAAGTAAGCTATTTTCTAAACGAAGAAAATATACAAGCTATCGATGATGATGGTGAAATTGGCTATATTTTTGATTTGAACTTAGAATATCCTGCAAACATACATGATGACACTGCCGATTTCCCATTAGCGCCAGAGATGCAGACCGTAGAGCAAAATATGTTCTCAACTTATATGAAGGATTTACATAGGAAAATAAGACCAGACACTAAATTCAGTTCAACTAAAAAACTCTTGCTTCATCAATTCAATAGGGAAAATTATGTTGTACACTATTCAATATTAAAATTTTATTTATCCATGGGTATGAAAATCACAGAAATTCACAACGGTATAAAGTTCACACAAAAGCCATGGTTGAGAACGTACATTGATATGAATTCACAAAAGAGAGCTCAATCAAGTACCAACTTTGAAAAGTCATTTTATAAGTTGAAAAATAATTCTTTATATGGTAAAACAATGGAAAATGTAAGACGAAGGAGAAAATTCAAATTAGTAAACAGCGTGGAACAATGTCGAAAATTATCAAATCATCCTCTCTATGTACAGCATAAGATATTTGATGAAGATCTAGTTGGTATGGAAATGTATAAACCTTCAATAATGTTGAATAAATTGATTTATGTTGGTCAGGCGGTACTTGACTATAGCAAATTGGAAATGTACCAGTTATACTACAATGATTTGAAAAGATGTCCACTGATAAATAGAACGCGGCTTTGTGGAGGTGATACCGATAGTTTTTTCCTATGTTTGTACACCTCACCATCTGTCAGCTTGGAGGATGTACTGCTATATTTTGGTGAAAAATTTGACTCTTCAAACTATGACAGTCATCACCGACTATACTCAGTAACAAACAGAGCCAGATTAGGTTGTTTTAAGGATGAGTGTGCGGGAAAGTTGCTTGAGGAAATGATCTTGCTAAAACCAAAAATGTATTCAATGAAATATCTAGATTCAACTTGTGATAGCATCAAGCGGGCAAAAGGAGTGCAGAGAGCTGCAGTTAAAAAATTACAACATAATGATTATAGGACTGTGTACTACAGTGAGAAAGATACAAATGAGGAAATGACAATTATAAATTCAACAAATCACGTAGTCACTACAAAATCATTTAGAAAGCGAGGACTTTCACTTTGGGAGGATAAGCGCTGTTGGTTAAATAAAAATCTATCTCTACCATATGGACACTATAGTTTAGGTCTTCCCCACCTTCAAAGATAAGGAGATGCCTTCCTGCTACAGGTGACGTAGAAGTTTAAGAAATTTATCTAAGTAAACTAACCAATCACTACATTTCTGCGTAGTCATGCTTAATAATATATAGGTAGATTAAATATAAAATGAAATTTCTACATCTTTCCGATGTGTAGAAATAATTACTAAAACATAGGTAGTCCTACTATGAATTGAAGACGTAGCACTCAACATCATTCCGATATGTTGAGATGTAAAATAGCAAGCTTTATGCAAACAAATAAATTTAAGTTTATATTTGAAAACATGCCTCATTACATTAGAACATGGAAATTAAATGACTCACAAAGCATTCACATAACAAATTCTAAGAAAGTAGTCTTTCGTCACTTAATAACAAATAGTGGTGGAAAACATCGTGGCGTTTGCATTAGCCTTGACGCATTATCTTCACTGAAAGACTTTGCTGATCTGATTGACAACCATAAGACACGGATGAAGATTCCCCTCGATCAAAAGGTATGGATAAAGTGTGACTCTACCGTCAAGCTATACGTCTGTTCACCAAAGAGAGAAGATATTGACTATCGATTTTTCCGTTTCAGTGACGTCACATGGAGAAACTTTACAAAAGAGATACTACCACATATGATTTCATTTATTAAGGATGGAGGACATCAAGCGGATGGAAGTCGTGAATCGCATGTTAACTACAAAAGTAAACTCAAAACTCAATCTTCAAGAAATCGAGCGGAACATTCCCAATCGAAAGCAATGGTTATTAATAAAACACAAGATGAAGCCGACAACGAATCTACATCTGGGAAGACCCTCAATGTTAACATGGAGGATACAGAGGAAGGATAAATATGTGACTATCCTATTCTTTCCAAATGGAACAATCCAGTGTGTTGGTGGCTTCACTGATGGTGATCTACCATATCTACATTCTACGTTGGAAAATTTACTTAGTGACTCATTATCTGAATGGGAAGTGAAGACAATGACTGTGTTATGTGAATTGAACTATCATTATGACTTTCGTAAAGTCACATCATCAAATAATCTCACTTATGAAGTGGAACTATTTCCAGCAGCACAGATGACTAACTGGCATCCATATCATGTTCATGTATTCCATAATGGAAAGATTGTGATAACCGGCATTAAAGACATAAATGATGTTCCTCCCATCCTATGTGATTTGAGAAAAATATTTGTGAAATCTACATTGTAGCTATGTAAATATTTAGAAAAGAACTGTATATTTGTAAATACATATTGAAATGTAAACATGTTTTGCTTTCCCTCTAAACCCAACGATTTGGAACATAAAACAAGGATATTTACATATAAAATAAAACTTTATTACAAAACAGTTTCAATATACTTTGTAAGAATTACATCATTTTTATAGCAGTCTTTCGAAAAAAGTTGTAAAACACTTTTACAGTTATTTTTCAATGGTCTCTCGTTGATGAAATATAGCACATAACCGCCGCACATGAGAGATACATTGCTTTGAAGTGGAAACGATGTAACTTTCTTAATCGTCCAGGAGAACCTATTCATCCATAATGCAATGTCATGTAAGCGAGGTAGATTAAGAGAGTCAAAATATTCAGCCACTTTATAGCGATTGATGTACACTGCAACCCAATGTTTACCAGGAAGATTGTTGCTGTCCGTATTGATGATAAGCGAACAAGGATAGAAAGGAATTGAATTAGGTAAATTATCTCTAGAAAAGACATCAAGAAATATTGACTTGGAGTTGGGATGAGCATTTCCCATTTTCCTCAAGATTTGTATGTTGCTTAAGTTACTCATCTCTGATAGCTGACAGTTACGTCTCGCATTCTTGTTATTTCAACTTTGCTATCATAGATAGCATAAATGAGGCAAGTAATTGTTTTCTTCAAAGGTGACTCAAATGACACCTCTAGTCGTAGATTACCAGGCTTTGTAACTCCTACGCTTTCACCGCCTAGATCTGCATCTGCTGTGAGATTGTATATAATGAAGAAGTAACCATTTTTATACATATCCATTGTAATTCCATTTGAATCATCTGTGTTAAACATGCTCAGTGCAGTGAAAGTAGAACCATATTCACGTGCAAATTTACCCTCTTTAAAATTAGGCTCATAAGCTTTGCAAGCAACAAATTTTCCATCCTGATAGAGTGCTAGTTTACTAACGTTAAAGTGTTGGAAATTAAATGGATTCTTTTCAAAAGCACCAATAAATGACTCATTTTCCACAAATGTGATATACACCGCCTTCGGCATCGCTGTGGGAAAAAGATTTGGGTAGGCATGAGAGGATGATCCCGCACCAATTGTGAAGTTTGTTAACACACTGTGATTAACTGGATATATTGCATTGCTTTTCCTCAGTCCTGTCGCATGCTCGTTGATGACTGACGGGTTCATTGTTACTCTCCTTACATTGAGCACGGCACTACTTATGTTGATTTGATAGTTTGTAGCTCCAAAGGCCATTAACGCGAACTCAGGATTTGCACGAATAAATTTTATTTGCATTTTAACCTGTGATAGTAGATATCTAGATTGACGAAGGAAATCAAGATAGACAGGTCCTTTCAAGTATAATTCCTTTGAATCTGCTGTCAATTCCATTCGTTTTTTTAAACCTCCATTTGAGACCTCATCAAATTTCCCTTGCTGATCATCATACCAGCCGGCAACTTGCAAGTGTGACTGTTTAGCTTGCTTCTGAAATTGCGTCATTGTATTTATGTATGCTCCATAGGGATATGCTCGATCCCCTCCTTCAATCTGTTTGTCATTCAATATTAAATACACATCTGAGAATAGACTGGCAATAGGAAGATTTGTCAATCCCACTTTATCCTTAGTTGAATCAATATTGGTACCATCAGTCTTCTTAATTTGTATACACAATTCTAAATCAATGGATTGACAGTCAATATAATCTTGAGGATTAGCAGGTATATCAAACTGAATAGGCTGTTGGTTACCATCAATATTTGTTGTGGGGACTATATCAACAATTGTTGAGGAAATAATGTCAGTTTGATGAGGTGGTGAATCGAAGAAACACAAAGCCGAATTGATACTCTGCATCGTATTAGCTTTACAAATATGTTGTCTTCCTTCGTTTTGACTTGTTTCCAGTCGCTGTGGAATTTCGTTTGCGCTTTCTTGCTTTCACACGACGTCTTGATTTAGAACGTGCTGCTCTGGTGGGCTTTTTACTTCTCCTACGCCTTTGCTTAGTAACTCGACCTGATCCAACTTGTCTTGACTTCCTACGTTTCTTCCGAACTGTACGCCTCGTCTTTGTTAAATCATCTAATGCGTCTATGGCAGATTTCTGTGCACGCAATTTCATGGATTCACCGATATTCTCCCCTTGAAGTGCATCAGCTGCAACATTTGCACCAAAGTCTAAAGCTCTGTTTCCAACCCGCTTCATGAATGGTACGCCATACTTTTTGAGTGTTGGGAGAACCATACGTCTTAGTGCACCGAATATGCCTCCTCCAACTTGTCGTCTACCTCCAGCAAACACGGGATAGCCGCTCTGATAGGATGGACCACTGTAAATGCCTGACATTATGTCCTGTAGATAATTATAGATCCCACAATAGCGTAAAGCCTTAATCTCGTGTCCTGATGTGTAGTGTTAAAACAGTAACACCACCACAGAATGGTACTACTTCACCTGTATCATCATGAATTGATATGTCAATTCTATTGATGACATTTCTGCTCATTGGTACATACATCGTGTTAATAAATTCTCGATTGATTAGTTGCTTCCTTACGGATGAGAGAGGAAATGTGCGCAGAAATGGGGCCTCAATGTCGCCAACCCTTGTATATTCAATAATGTTACAATAGACGTATAAGTTACTTATATCACGCTCTAGTGATGGGGCTGTATCGCCTATTGATGAGCCTTCATAAATAGTTGATTTTGAGAATCCCAATGTGGACGTCAACACGCTATCCAGCTTGATAAGAGAGTTCTTCCCTACCTTTAGAATCATGCGTTTCTTATGTGGATCATAAGAAAAGTGATATTCATCTGCATCAAGGTAATCTACACCAAACTCATTTAACTTTGTACACAATTCAGATGGCGTTTTCAAGCTTTCAATGTTAAAATTAACTCTTTTTACAAGTTCACTGGAAGTAGACAATTCATCACCCAATATGTCTTCGCTGTATACGTGGATATCCCATGAAGCATTTGTTGATGCTTTGAGTTTAGAAGAGGACAATTGAACCTTGAATGTATCATTTAACTCTGTCAACCAAGGTGCGCTTTCAAGGCCCTTAAACATCCCAATCATTTCAGATCCGAATTCAATAACAGCGGACTCAGACTTTTCCAATGGTGTCTTTTTAGTAAAAACAATAAATTCTACCTCCTTTTCAACAGTAAATAAAGTTACTTTCTCTTTCTTATATTCACAAGTCATTAACGTTTCTGGCACTGATCCTTGAAACTTTCTTGCAAAGTCTTCAACACTTCTAATGACCTCAAATTTATTTTTTACTCGGATGCTCCTCTTTTGTAATGCATACAATGGCACAATTCTACATTGAAAATCAGTGACTTTCCTCTCCGAATTCCACCCACGTCCATTATACCAATACCTTGATGAGAAAGTTGTTCTGGAATACCCAAAAGTATGACTCAAATCCTTACCTAATACAAGAAGAACATGCTTCCCTTCCTTCATCAATTTTGTTGACCCCTTTATGACTGGTTTGTAGAATTTATTCAAAGTCAGCTTGAAGAGATCATTTATTCGTTCAAACATTCTACCGATTTCCTTTTCTGTATCTTGCAAGCTCATTGTGGGAACCTTTGAATCAAAAGTTGACGTTGCAAATGCCTTTTGAATTTTAATCATGTTTTGGACAGATGGTAAAGATGTTGAAAAAGGATGTAAAGTTAGATGATGAAAAGCCCATGTACCATGTAGACTATTTTGAAATATGCGAAAGCAATCATCCTTCTCTCGTACTTCTTTATGTAATTCAAAATAGTTGTTCTTTAGCAAACTGATATCGTTGTAATAAGTAATTTCAGTTAGAGCAACTTCATGGGGTCCATGCAGAGTAATTGGATTAGCGAATTCAACAGAGTATAGAGATGGTTTGTTACTTGGGAATATCTTGGGGTTGCTATTGCTTGGAAGAATGATATTGAAGTTAGTAGACATGTTAAACTCATATATGTAAGAAGACACATGCTATATTAGCTTAAAAGTTACGAGTGTCTCCCACCTCCACATTTTGTAGATCCTGGTGCGTTATCCAGCTATTAAATGAATCAGGATATCCTTTCCATTTAACTAGATATTTCCTTTGATTGCCATGACCTTTCTTCCTAATTATTTTGTCAATCATATACACCTCTTCACTTCTGTCTACTACTTGCAATTCATAAGAGTAAAATTTTCCTTCAATTGGATTGCCATGGTAATCTATTAATTTATACATGGTGGGTCTAAATTTTGTATTTACTTCATCTACAAAAAACTCTTCTTCAGTCCAATTAGGTAGATACCCCTTCTCAAATGTAGACTTAACCTTTGAAATCCGAACTCTATCACCAACATTTATTTTCTTTTCATTGGAAATGTTTTTCGCTTTCTTATCATACAATCGAAGCCATACATCCATCGCATTATCTGGGGTAACATCGACAGGTTTCATCTTAATGATTCGATGGTAGCTTTCATTGTAATTCTTAACAAATTTCTGCAGCTCACTATCCAAACATGTGTATTTTTTGCAGTGAAATAGCGCCATATTTTTGTCTTCAGTGTGCGATTGAACCTCTCAACCATGGCAGCTTTATAAGCACTTTTGACACTAAACAATTCCACATTATGACTTTTAAAGAGACTTCGAACATGAGAGTTTTCGAATTCCTTCCCTTGATCGGTCTGTATTCTTTGCGGAACACGCCCCTCATCGAAAATGCTCTGAAAAGCCGCTTCAACTTCTGGTCCTCGTTTAGATTTCAGCGCACGTGCCCAAGCATAGCGAGATAAAATATCTATTACGGTTAAGATGTATTTATAGCCATCATTGTACTGTGATATCTGTTGCATGTCAGCCAAGTCCGCTTGCCATTGACTATCTATATTGTTAACAACATATTTTCTCGTTGGAAACCGCTTTCTCGCATTTTTGTGAAGAGTGTAAGTCGGTTGACTCCTTAACCACTTCTTGACTTTCTCTATCCCCACACCTGCTGCACGAGCTAGAACCTCCGGACGACTGAAACTTGCGGGGTGATTTAAGTCGTAATAAATCTTTCTGAGTTTCACTGCTGTACTCATCGTCTTTGTTCTGATTTGCACGCGTATTACTCCCACAGCAACTGCTAACACAATTGATATCAACCTCTATTCCCTCTTCTCCTTTACCTTTGAGCGCAGATTTCAAACAGCAGCAAAACTTTTGTAGCGACATGATATGAGAGAAGCAAAGCTTAATTTATATTTGCTTAATATTTACTATAATCCTTTCCAACACGCATTGAGCGCCTAGTAGCTCTTTTTGGTTGAAGATCATCGGGATCATGAAGCTCTCGCTTGACCGCCATCGTGGGTGTTTTACTTTTTGTTTCATCTTGTAAGTGACCCTTGTCCAACTCATTCACAGTTGGTCCTCCAATAATATTGTGTGGTACATTTTGATCAGATAAAATTTTCTGAAAATATGACCACCCTTGTGGTGCACCTAGTTTTCGCCTTACATCTCTAACAGCATATTGCAGAAGGTCATCTATGTGACTATTTCTAATAACATCACCAGTTGTTTCATCTATTATCTCCCCTTTCTCATTGAACTTCACATGTGGATCAATGAAGTCAAATAATCGCTCAGCGCGCACACGATATGGTCGAGGTGTTGACAAGGTTATAAATCGTCGCAACTTATCACGAATCTGTCGCCTCTCATCAATGTTTTCAGCTGCTAACTGCATTCGTCGATAGGGATCCTTAATCTTCTGAATTTCCATATCCTTTTGTGTTAGTTCCTTAAGTTGATTCGTAATAGGTTGATCTATATTTTTGACTTCCTGTGCACTTTGTAATGTAGTCAATTGTACATACTCCTCTTGAGGAATGACTACCATCTTTGAATACGACATGTTTGTACAGTAAACGACATGTTTGTACATGAAAGTACATTGCTTAAAACTAACTGTGAACCGAGAAAACTGTCATTGGTTCAGCGGAATTAGGTATGATATTTGTTCGAAATCGAAGTCGTTCCGGACATTCCTGGGTTAGATCAATAAATAGATAGCCATGTGGTTTCTTAGTTACATCTTCATATATTTTTGAAAGAACTTTAGGTTGTTGAGGTAATATCTGTCTACTGAGATGATGTATCTGACTGCTGTCTCTTGGATTTTTAAATATTGCCAAATAATGTGTATTCAAACTCCTAGTTCTTTGCTCTTTCCCTCCATCAAAAATGTTTTGGGTGATATAGATAATAAAAGCTTCCCTATGATGTGCAGTTTGAATGAACATTTCAGTTACATCCTTTGAAGATTTGCTTTCACGTAATAGATCATCTAATACTAGTAAGTCACCTGCTTTGATGTCTTCAGTTGTCGGTAACCCTTGCTTCACATCATAACCTTTCTGGCGAAGTGCAGAATGTAGTTGTGGTTGAAATATGCCATAACACCATTTAACTCTTTTAATTTCTTTATTAAACATCTCATTTCTAAATTGTAGTAATTGAGTTACAAAAGTAGTTTTACCGGACTGACTTGGTCCGGCCACACACATTGTGCGATCAGTGAATAGGCGAAAATCTGTCATCCTGAAATTTCAAAAGCTTTAAAGACCAACACCCACCAGTTTGCTTAGAATAAAACAAGTCATGTTCCATAACAACTTTATTTACATTTAGAAACTTTCATTTCACATTCACAGCATTTGTGTTTCCTCATCAATGTCAGCATTAAAATAACTTCTCGCGTCAATTTGAGCATCTTGGCGTTTCAATTTCAACTTAACACTCCCTTCCTTGGATTTCCGTCCCCGCTTTTTGCTTTCTTCAACATCCTTCCCATCTTTTGAAGTAGATTTATCGATGGTGATTAAACACTTATCAATCGGCATTGGTTCATAAACCAACTGTAGAACTTTCATTTGTAACGATGCCACTTTTCCGGTTGAGCCGTGAGCACCAATGTATAGACCGTTGACGTGTATTAAACCCATGTATTGTCCGCGCTTCAGATCATCACACTCCATTGTATTTCCAAGTAGATCGAATGCTTGAAAGTGATCGGACAATTTCAAGAATAGCGTATCGAACTCGGGTAAATCCTTATAGCCACTTCCTTCCTCTAACGCCTTCCTCCAATGTGTAGGAGCACTTTCGGGCAACACAACGCATTCCTTCGCCAAAGAGTCGATGGTTTTGAGTATCATCTGCTGCCATTTCGGAAAGGTTACTCGCATTTGTCTCATGTTGCTATAACCAGATGAAGACATGCCATTACTGTGGAAAAATGGAACTTGAAGGTAGAAACCATCGTCACCATAGCTCAACGTTTGGAAGTAAAAGGTATTTCCAATCCCTTGAACCTTCCTTGTCGGTCGGAATTTAAAGAGATCACGTTCAAATGAGTCGCTCTCCTCTCTAACTATAAACATTTTTTGAGACATGATTCAATGTTGTACTTATTCGGAGCTTTTCAACCGTCAGCGATGAATGATAGCTTGAAAGTGATTAAAGAGTACAAGCGCGTCTCTCTTAATACATATTCACATGAGTCATCAATCAATGATGACGTGTCAATCCATGATTCGTCGTCTACAGCAACACTGCGGCACCTGCTACAACTTTCCCTAGTGGACTGTTGAGTACATTGTAAATGCTGTTTCCAATATCATTCAACATATTCAAAAATCCACCACCTCCACGCTGAACTAAGTTCCGCCTTTTCATATCACTGCTTCTTGGATTTGAAAATTTTCTAATGCTGTTTAGAGAATCAGTACTCAATAAAGGTTTGTATATTGGGAGGCATTTGTGTATTGCAAAAGCCAAATCACGGATGAAATCATCACTTGAGTTTTGAATTAATTTGCACTTAACTTTATTGTTTCGCATGCTGTTTAACTTTCGCAACGCCTTCTTAAACTGCCTTGAAGGTCTAAAAGAACCATTCTTCCGAGAAAAAGATGCCTTTCGTTTTGCAGTCATTTTTATTGTGTTAAAAGCAAAGCATTTATGAAAATACACATTTTTGCTTAGTTCCATGCAACAAAGTCAAACGGTAACAGATGGTAGGTCGTAGTCATCAACATCACTCAAAGTCTGAGTCGTTGCAGTTATAAGCTGTTCTATATTACACATTAAATCCTTTGATAGAGGACAGCATGAACAGCATGGTTTTGAAGCGAAGACTTTTAAAAGATTAGCATAGTATGCTCTAAACTTGATTATGTCCCGGTCATCTTGCACTGCCACATTGACGCTCATCGACGGGGGTCCGGTAAACATGTCCACCTTGAATTTACCACCATTTTCATCATAGTGGCTAAATACGATTATATCATGCAAACAAGTCTTCAATTTCCGTGTTCTCATTTCACAATAGCAACAAGAACTCTGTGGAATAGCTTCCGTCAAACTCAGAGGCTTGAACACTTCATCGAGCCAAAATCGTAGTACTCGCGTAAGGGCATTGGTCAATATCCTCATTAAGAGTTTCTGAAGTTCAATATCATCTTCACAATGATAGAATGTGACAATATCCTCCATCAGATCTATGAGATCAGCTTTGTAACCAATAACATCATTTGCAGAGTAGAAAATCTTGCTAGTAAACAGATTGTCTTTGTGAATAATTGAAACAGGAATGATCGTGGTAAATGGCATGTTTATTAATGTCTACAATCCTCAACAAGTATGGTTGTAATAGAAGTGTGATAACCTTATATACAAAAGCTGCACAATAACAACCAATCACAGACACGCATGATGACTCATCATGAACGATATACAGTGACTGTTGAAATTATTTCTTCATCACAAAGGGGACAAAATGTAGTTTCCAAGGGTATATAGCATGTAGAACACATGACAAAATGAGAACATGGTAACAAGAGAAGGGATTTTTCCCGTTCAAAACACCTAATGCAGTTCCGTTCACATAATAGTTTAAACGTCTCTGTTTCTAATTTCTTTCTGAAGTCACTTTCATAGTTAGAACATTTTGATAAATCAATTGAAGGTTTCACTTTTTTTATCTCCGTTTCAGAAAGTTCCAATTTCATCCTCCTAATTTCACTGTCTTTATAATGTAGCATTGAGAAATCTTCTATCCAACTACGATCCAATTTAGCATTCATGGTATGCTCATCCAGATCCATTAGTCGTTCAACTAAATCACCAGCTTTGATATTTTCATTTAGATTTGTAACAGTTTCTATAGCCTTTAGCGAATAACCAAGGTCTCTTGCAACAATCCATGAAATTGGGTAACTAACCATCAAGCAACTTCCACGTATTTATAACTTAACCTAGTTATGAAAATAAATAAAATTGTCATCATAGTCACAATGGCCACAATTGTCGCATTTGAGCAAGCAGTCTCAAAACAAACACCTGTTTAAGTACCGAAATAGATGTTCGCATCCCTATTCTAATTCACATACTCTAATTCAATTTCGGAACAAGGCGTTCCGAATCATTGAGTATGATCTCAATTCGCCTATCAATCGGAACGCGGTTCCTATTTACATGTTCCTATCCATGTTCGCATCCATTCGCAATTCGGAACATGTTCATATCCATGTTCGCATTGGCAATTCGGAACACATGTTCCTATCCATGTTCGTATCCACTATCAGTGCGTCCGCAATTCTAACTACTCCGTTGCAATTTCTTCAAAACTACATAAATGTGCATATCTCACATATGGAAACAATTCCGACTGCATCTCCCTTGAGTTCATTTAATAAAATCGAAGGTGCATACACATTGGGGATTTGATAAATGCGGAGTTACCACTCTACCTATAACTACTCTATGTACATAGCGCAGTCTTATCACATGGAAATGAATCCCGAAATGCATTAAAGAATGTGGTGTAAACGGAATCACGATAAACAAATGAGAGGCGCTAAGAGCTTCTTCGAACGTGACTGCTCATTTGCTTATGTTTTCCAGTGGTGTCGAATCTGACCATTTTTTCTGTCACATACGTGACATGACGACTTAGAGCAATGTTGTACAATGTCAATTGGTGGTTGTCAATGCATGCCCCTGCCATCTTTATGACAAATATTTAATTACATTGATGTTGTGTCTGCAACAGAAGGTTTTGGAAGCTTTTTTGACATAGAAATTGTTGAATTATTCGCTTATCAGAGTTCAGAATTATCAGGCAGAGTATTCAGCATCTACTCCATCTTCCCTACGAACCGCCAATAGTCTCCAGTCACTCATGAAAAGTATAATTAACTATCTTTTTGTCGAATAATTTCAACAAAATAGCAAATTAAAACACATTTGAAAAATATTTTCGAAGCGAATTTGAAGGATGTTCTTCAGGTTGCATCCGCATTTTTAATCTGACGAAGTTTTGCTAGAATAAAAACGACCAATGATAATGTGCTGCAGTCTTCAAATGATGGTAAAACCATTTGTTTCTCTATCATGTCCAATACGCCGTGCGACTGAATTATATCGGATCCGACGTCCATCAGCTGCAAACCTTGGTTACGCATGTCCGCATTTTCGGACATTTGTAGTCGTACTCTTATCATGACATCTACCAATCGAATGGATGCAGTTTGTTTAATTTACTCATGAATGAAGAGCTGTAGACAATTGAAGTCATCTAAAAATTCTCAAAAATTCTGAACAGGCGTCTTTCAAGATATAAAACAAAAAGACTTTTCAGCGTCATTTCCAGGAGGGCAGCTGTAAATAGGCTATCTATCGGTTGAAAAATCCAAGCCTAAAAGCTCAATTTAATGCTATCAAAAGATATCCGAAAATGTAATAATTGTCCAAGAATTCATAGCTACCTGTGAGACGGGATTAAAATATGCCATGCAAATATTTACCTAGCTTGTGTCGTGAGACCGCCCTTTTTGGCACTTTGAGGGACTGTTTTTGAATTTGATGAGAACAATATTTATACGCAAAAGAACACACTGGGCCCATTTATTGTATATCATAGCAGACCAATCAAGCGAACATTTTTCTCCGAAGACTAGGGTGGCAAGTTCTCCGAAGAGGACATGAAAATAAAGAAAATGAAAATCAATAGTTGACCTAGGGTGCCTTTTTTAACCACATTGAATAGAATTGAAATGCAAAGCATTCACCCAAATTTTCGCTTCCTGTCAAGAATATTTTGATGGAATCATAAATTTGGATGAATTATTTGATTCTTAATTTTTTTGTTGCCGAAGAAACGGTTCCTATCGGCTATAGCAGTGGTGGGCAACGCGTGGCCCGCCGACCACTTTTGAGTGGCCAGCCACCGATTCTTATATTCAAAGTGGCCCGCGGACATTATTTGAATCGGTGATGTAAAAATGGCCGTATCCGACTTTTACCTTTGAAAGGCTGAAGGTTGATCTTTAGAATTTTCAAAATCACTAACTAATGATTTATTGAGCAATATGATGGCACAAAATTTTTCATTCGAATGCTCAAACTATGCTCCGTTCGCAGTGAATATCTTCTCAATATAGCCATCAACTGCGTGAGTGCTTATTATCATATTACCAATAAGGTCACATTTAAGGCTATCATCTAATGATTCTAAAAAGCTTCCGGAATTAGTTTGGCCTATTCACAGTTCATCACTAGATTCATATACTAGATTTTAGAATGTAAAATACAGTTCCTTAAGAACAGTTTAGTTGAATACACTGCTGCTGCTTGCATTTGCAAATACAATTATACCATGTGCTACAACTATCACTATGCACATGTATAGTACAGCAGCTCCTAAAATTGCGCTCATAAGTACTCAATGAATGAATTTTGAACACACCTATTTCTGTCTATTAAAATTGGTGGCCTGCGAGCCCTCACGCGGGCTATTGCTTGTGGTCCTCCATCCCAACTTGGTTGCCAACCACTGGGCTATAGCTATTAATTTTCGGTACAATGCTCCGCAATGGCTAGCAAATATCTAAAAATAATTGTTGCAGATACATTTGACTAGATCAATGAAAATTGTGTCAATGCGACCATTCGAAAGTTTTATCTTTTCAAGATACTTGTGCCATTCAGCCATTGATATCAACAATATGATTATAATTAAACATGCTCTCATCCATTGCATAAATGTCTATAATTATCAATTTGAAAGCTGGGACTTTTCCTGTCTCGCAGCATTCTATCTATAGGCCTGTTCATAGACTTTGGCTTTGTTCAATGAACGGTTCATTCAAAATGCATCGTTAATGAAATTATGTGAGGTCAAAATTGCACCATCAGATTAGACCGCGTGAATTACAACTAACTGAGTATCTATTGACTTTGATAGAGAGCTGATAATAGAGCCAAACAAAAGAGTTATCTTATCATTGACACACACATACCCAGCATATATATAGTGAACACTGTGTCATTCTCTGACAATTTACTGCAGTGTGGCATCGTCAAACGGCTACACAATGGATGGATCTATTCCTCCAACCAGTTTACCAGACCCCAATTCAAACTCGCAAGAATCTTCTCCACTTATGAAACGATCTATTCAGAATCCGACATTTTTCAGGTGCAATTCTCTTCCTGGTGGTCATGCACATAAGCTCTTGCGACGCAACTCAGCGAGAAGAGCTCTACAAAAACGCCATACAATGGTTCTCTCATCAGAGCAGTCAATAGACATCAAACAAAGATTCTCTTCAACCGCACTTGCTGGTTCACGCCCTTCATTATGTCGAATGTGTTCTCATTTTCAAGCTTCGCCGATTGAAGAAGCGGAACTTAATCTTGTTGGCGATCCTCCAGATGAAGGAAAGGAAATTGTTTATGAAAGACTTAATAGTCGAACAACCTTAAGCCGAGTGTCATCAATAAGTCCCGGGGATGCAGACTGTTTCATTTGCTTTGACAGAATGAATTCAAAGATTGATGATTATCGTGACTGCATCCTGCTACCTTGTGGACATCATGAGCTTTGTTACAGATGTGCGACTCAATTGGAATTGTGTCCTCTTTGCCGAAAAGACATTGACATGATTAAACCAAGAGGAGGCACGTCTGAAGTAACGCAATCTCACCCGATCCAGAAGGATATTTCAAGCACCGAGAGAGCAAGCGATATGCCAACTACTCGGCATGCTTGGCGGCTCATAGAAAGCTGATTTCTGCACTTTGGCTGATCCTCATCCCTGCGGTATTTGTGATAACTTTTATGTTTCTTCCGCTTTCCGGCATGGTTGCCATAATTACCTCTATCCTCATTTCAATTGTATGTTGTATAATTGTGACGTTGATATTTAACTATTTCTGTCAGTCTTGTTTCAATCGTTAGATGCTCAAAACCTCATGAAAAGCCTGAAGCAGCGAGACCCTAACATTTCTCCAATACTCTGCAGCAGTATCAGATTTTTGTAAAAGTAAAAATTGACATTTATGCAGAATTTTTAAATTTTTAAAAGTATATAATGTGCATTTTCCTAAATTTTTGCATGCATGCAGTACATCTTCACTACTATTGTAAATCGATTGAAAATGGTAGTTCGGCGTGATACTTTCCTCTCCAATTTATAGAAGATAAAAAAAATATCAATCGTGTATTGACAGATAACCAGTGTTTTACCCAGCCCTGTTTTGGGGGGAACTTTCCCCCCTAAATGTCAGAATCCCCCTAATGTAATTTTTATAACTAAATGTAAATTTTTAAGATCGCCTTTTATATCGCTCAAGTGACGCTCCGCTGGCTGCAGACCGGGGCTTCACTCGTGTGCAGGAGTTATCTGTCCATAGACAAGGCAAGATTTATAATCCTTACCTTTCCCGCTGCAGCGAAATGTAATCGCTTCTGCTGACACGCGCCGATCGATGGGTGGGCAGCAAACATCATTGGAATGAATGGGTGGGAGGAACTTTGTCTATGACTGCGAGATATGAAAGCTTTCCATTGCACTTTTACAGAGGCATGTTTATTCATGAACGGATCAGACCAGTGAATGTCATATGTAGAGGCCCATAGATATTGTACTTAAGGAATTACAATTTCTCATTGCTTGATGAGATAACTTTCATGACATAAACTTTCAGAACCCCCTTAAGGAAAATCCCTCCTGAACCACTAGGAGTGGATAGAACACTGTAGATAGCATTAATTTCCTCATTATATTTTGCTAACAAAAATGACTACACTTTCTTAAAAAGTTCAGGTGTCATTGCTAAATGACTGACATTTAAAATGATTGCTGAATACTAACTTGCAAGCTTGACGCAGGTTGAACTGAGGAAAAAGGATAATATATTCAAATATTATCCTTATAGAATAATTCAAGGTAAACATATGTAGATAATTCAAGGAATCTGTAGCAAAACTTTTATTCGTTTTCCTAATAAATTCGTCATAGCCAACTGAAAAACTCTCTACCCTCCAATCAACGAGGTAATTGAATACCGCAAGCTCAGACTTATTGCGCGACGCCAGAAAATGAAATATATCAAGGCGATTTTAGTTATCTTCAGTCTATAGACCTTTACATTGCATTTCGTTTTCGTTGTCAATCATCCCGCTGTTTGGAATCGTGAAAATTCACTTTGAAGCTATCGAAGCATTTTTAATCGTTCTGGAGCGGAAAATTACTTGCATGACATTTGGGATAGATCGAACCGTTTTTTATTCGAAATATATTCCACTTCCAGTTTGTTCACATATGCTTGTTGGCAAAGGTATTTAGCTGTAACTTCATGACACAGCGTTCAAGAGAGAGCTGTTTTCTAAGGTCAGAGTAGATTTGTAATTTGTGCAATTTCAATGATCATCTGGAAGCAATCTGAACTTTTTGCATTGACTGACAGTAAGAGCATTCAAGAATGCTTGTGCTACAAAATTGAAAAGATCTTTCAATAATGTTTTTGAAACCTCCCTTGCCTTGACTAGCATTCATTTTAGTTTTTGTGTTGCATTAGACTTAGAGGCAAGTATGACATTGACATTCAATCATGGAGTAGGGATATCTAGGTAGAGTGTCGACTCAAAAAAGTGTCTATACAGTGAAAAATTTTATATGAAGAGATTCATTTTTTTGCGAAGATTGCACTCCCGTGGTCCAAAAAAATATTTGAACACTTTTGAAAAAAGTCAAAATTTGCCAATTTATATACTACCGACATGACTCTCCAATATAAGTAGTATGAAACAAGTTGGATATCAAAAGGAATGAGTATTTGCTAATAAGCATCCTAACTAAGCGAAAATCAAGCTGATTATCAAGGGAATTTCATGAATTGTATTATAATGAAAGTCTTCATGAAAAGTCTCGATCACTCGATATTATTCGTACTTTCTTGGCTGAAATTTCAAGTTTCTAATTCAATTTTCATCGGCATGATTATATGATTCATTAATTCATGTTTCATTTCTTGAATCTCAATAGTGATGTGGACCCATTTACATCTTTCAAAGTTGATCGAAATCATTTTCCTTGATTCTTTTGTTTTACTCTACCAGTGAGGTTGCTGATGATATGATTTCACTTAGGAGGATTCTCTTGAGGTTCAGGATGAAAGCAATAACAGGTGATCGAGTTGCTAATTTATCAAACATTTCCTCTCCAAGGGTGTGATGATGCGGAGAATCTGTAAAATAATATCATTTCCTCCTGCATTATACTATCATGATCAGTCAATTCCGTTGTAATTTCTGCAAGACTGCAAACAATTTGCATATCTCACATGAGGTGACAATCATCAATATCGTTTATTGAATATACATGTAGAAAGCTGGACAGAGCGAGTTGACGTACGTGGTACATATAGAATGAAAGGAATTTTCCTTCAGAAAATTGTCGGTCAAAAGATAATTAGGAAGTAATTTCAAATATGTGAGAAAGTCAAAAGTCATCAATTTTGTTTGTTGAACCTCAGTGTACACATTGGAATGAACGATGATTTACGACGTAATGTAAAAGGAAAAGAAAGACGTTTACCACTAGGAAGGAACAGAGGCATCAGACTGTTCAGTTGATGTGAAGATTGCATCATTTTATGGAACACTTTCATGGCCAAATCATCTCTACGAGATTCCAAGTTTGGAAGTAGATCACACGAACATCCTTTGCCGCAGATGATGCGATGACAACGCCTTTGAAGTTTATTCAATTTACAATTGTTTCGTGTGTTCAATCCAACAAAGACAGAACAGTTGTACTCAATTATACTCCTTATTTGTGAAAAGTATATATGGATCAGATCGCGTTTGGTGATACTTTTTATCTTCTTCATTTCTTTTAGTATGAATACTCTCTTAGATGCACTTCTCATGACATAGTATATGTGCATATCCCACTGTAAATTTTCTTGAAAAATTACACCAGGAAGTCTTAATTCTGTCTCTGAGTGGAACGGTGCTTCAAATGCAGGGTCAGTCTTTTGTCGTCTGCAAATCATAGTTCGCGTCTTCTTTTCATTTAAAATGAGACCGTTGTTGCTACACCACAGTTCTACGTTTTTAGTTTCCATCTTCACCAACGCCTTTAGGTCCTGCTCATCCTTGAATGGACTGATAATCATGATATCTTCCGCATATTTCACAATTTGAGAACCATAAGATACCGATTTCAGAGTTCCCATGTGACTGGCGAACAGACGAGGTGATAACTTGGAGCCTTGGGGTACACCAGACGTAACTCTTTGAAGTTCGCTTGAAATTTCATTAATTTTAACACGTTGGGACCTGTTTGACAAGAAACTAATGCACCAGTGTATGAAACCTGTGGGAAGAGCTCCAGCGATAAGTGATCCAACTAGATTGCGGTGATTTAACTTGTCGAAAGCACGACTTAAATCAAATACAATCACAATTCCTCCGCTATAAGAGCTGTCTTCTAAAATTCGGGTCAAATGATCATGTACTGTGATGTTAGCGAGTAGGGTCGATGATGTCGGGCGAAATCCATATTGTTCAATTCCGTAAAGGTCTATGAGGCGATCCTTGACTGAATCTACAACGAATTCCTCGAGAACTTTGAAGGATACCACCTGTATCCCCTTCGAGTTCATTTAATAAAATCGAAAGTGTATACAGATTGGGGATTTAACAAATGCGGAGTTACCACTCTACCTAATATATATTTACTCTATGCATTCAATTTTCTTTTACATTGATGTATATTGAACAATAAACCATATTCAGTCTATGAGACAGATGTTCTTCCCTTTGTTAGATAGAAAAGCTATAAATCAGACATGAGAAGGGCACAAAAATTCAATCATCAGCAAGATAAAAAAGGAACATCTAAATGAGATGTCATGTCAGATATCGTATTGTAGCCCCTCCCAACCAATCTGGTAAAACCTAACCGAGAAGGAAAGAAATTGACGGTCTGCAAAAACAAAAGAAATCTTTGAAAATTTGCACGTTGAAGGTGATTGTTCATAGTAGGACTATTCTTTCTTGTGACAATGGTTTCTATCAGTCTCAGATCTGCTTTATCTGTAGCTGTCGAAAGGTCCTACTTAAATTCTTATTTTGATTTTGAGCATATGTTTGAATACAAAAGATGTTGACGTTTGACGATGCTCACGGCCGACACACGGTAAGTTATATGTGACAGACCAGCAGAAAAAGTAGCTGATTCCATCGCGTCACATTTTGGAAGATAATTTGAAATTGCCAAAATTATTGAAAGAACTTTAATACCTCACAGGACGAAAGTCACATAAAAATGATTGAAAAATTCTACTCAATCACAAGTTTGAGCATCATGGGTACTCAGCCGCTTTTACATCGTAATTGAGATCAATCTTCATTCAAATGAATTATGATGAAATGGTTTTGGATGTAAGTGCGACATTTTACAACAAGCTGCATTCAACAGGATTCAAGGATTCAACAGGATTGTAAATTCGGCAACTTCTCTTTCTAGCCTACGACTGCTGCATCCATAGATGAAGAGTCGGAAATAAATTCCAGACTCCGAGTCCTATGGCATCATTTCAAGATTATCACACGTGCTCTTGTGAAAAATACCTCATAACGATTACCTACAGCCAGGGATTAACCCTTTAACCGCCATTGTGAAAATCAGTTTGTGTGCTTTCCTATAGTGTGACTTTTCCTATGTCAACTAAACAAAACCGATGTAGGCCACATTTATTTTGAGTCTCTCTCTCTAGAGTCTTGTACGAGGTAGTCTCTCTCTCGTAGATCGATTTGTGGATATCTTGACGACTGAATATCCTGTTTACAGGCGAATGTGCATCGTTCTTGTGCACGGTTGACCGTAATATGCGTTTGACTTTCTACCCAACTAACGATTGTTTTGTGAGTGAAGGCTCATATCCAGAGCTGGAAAAATTCCACTGAAATTTTTTAATTCCAATTCCAATTCCGGAGCAGAAATTTCAATTCCAAATCCAATTCCATAATAAGATTCAATTCCGATAATTGCATGTCGCGTATAGTGTCTTAAGTTAATGTATCTAACGTTTGTTCGTTTCAATCTAACCCATGTGCCGTTATCCTATCCTCTTTGTTCCTGTGTGCCGTTCCCTGCGTCGTTCCTATGTGCGATTTCATGCTCATAGTTCATATTTCTAGTGTACATGTTTATATGTAACCGGTCAGCCTACGCCATTTTCGTTTCGTAAACGAGATATTCAATATTTCGTGAAAAAAATAAAAGAAAGTTAACGTTCAGCAAAGAATCAAACGCTGAGAGAGAGAGAGAGAGAGAGAGAGATGAGATGCGAATAAATCTATTAATAAACTGACAGAAGAAAGAAATTCAGTGTGCGAATAAGGTGATTGTTGATGAAAGAAAAAACGACGATGAAAATGATATCATGAAAACTGATTAATTGGTCCATGTTAAAAAAAGGAGATTAAAAATTCCGTGATAAAAACGAAATGTGATCGGGTCGAAAGCAAACGAGCACAGATTAAAGAAAACTCCTTCAATTTTCAAAGGAAAGTGGTTTTATCGTCAAGTCTCAAAAATTTGTATAAATTAGAAACGATGAGAAATTGACACAACAACAACACATACGACATCTTCAGTAGCTGCTAGAACTCCGGGCTCTCGCGGTGTCACATAACTACAGAAGCAACAACAACCACTGCCAGTCAGCGAACAACAACACAGCAGCATATACGGCAACACATCAGCTAGCGCGCTTGAAGATTGACGGTATAAGTGACACTGATATTTATGATATTATTTTGGTATAAGTGAGTCCGATCGAATTGAAGTGAATTCAACATTAAGAAGTGAACTGTAAGTGTAAAGTTTTTCTTTTATCGTTGCGTATCGTATCTATATAACTATAGTCTTAAAAATTAATATTGTTAATTGTTGTGATTGGAAGTTGAATAATAGTTCATGTAATTGAATAATTAATTATTAGAATAATTTGCTGACACTGTCTATATCATGATTTGAACTGACAGGGTTGCTGCCCTTTAATGCAGCGTTAATTATCCTCTTTCCAAGCCAACTGTTTTTCGTGTGTACAACAATTAAGTTAATCTCCATTTTTTTGCTTGTCCTATCTAAAACTAAATTCAACAATTGTTTTATTTTTGATTAATCATCCTACTTGATAAATAACTAAATAACATTGAACAAAGATGATTGTCTTTTCATGGCCTGCTTAATCGCTGAAATAACATTGTCCGGGGCTGTAGGCCCATCGAAGTCATAAAAAAACACCCTTTATTCAACAATAGAATAAAGCTACCTCTCGATCTATCCCTCTCTAATCTCTGCAGTTAACACAACGGCCGAGTACTGTGATTTCAATTTTTGTACAAATAGATTTATCACAGGTCTATCGAAAAAGTGGAATTGAGGTTTATCAAGGTCAATTCCAATTCCAATTCCAGTAGATTTTAATATCGTCAATTCCAATTCCAATTCCGACTTTTCCAGCTCTGCTCATATCAATTCTTGAACGCTTTCACAATGTCAAGACATCGTTCTGATGCTGAGAGAGTCGCAGAATTGATTATTCAAGATGAGCTTGTTTCTGAAGACGAGGATTTTTATGCGTGACTCTCTTCTAAATATGAGTAATGCATCACGTCGTGGGAGACGAAGTTCTGATAACAGACCACAGCGAGTGATTGAAAGGCATTGACTAATGGCTTATAGACCCGCGAAGCTTCACACCTGACTGCATAATAAATTACAGTGAACACGAAACAGTGGGAGGTCGGAGACAAAAGCATAATAAGTGTCAGCAATGTAAATTCCATTATGTGATCATCCATGCCTTAAACCAATGGTGGGCAACACGTGGCAAGCGGGCCCCTTGGTGGCCCGCCACCGATTCTCATATCTAAAGTGGCCCGCGGACATTATTTGAATCGGTGATGTGAAAATGGCCCACTTCAGCTTTGACCTTTAAAAGGTACTTCTCAGCATGAGGTTAATCTTCTTTAAAATTTGCAAGCGCATTAGATTAATTATTTCTTGAGCAATGATGGCACAATAATTTTATTCGAATGCTCAAACCATGTTCCGTTCCAAATGAATACCTCAGTATGAAGGTAAGCCTAGATGACATATCCAACTGCGTGAGTGCTAAGTCACACGGTGTTCAACCACGAAATAAACGTCGCAATTAGCCTGTAAATACATAAAGTGCGGGCTACGCATGAATCAATCCACCCGCATGAAGATGTGTGATTTTTGTAAAACACTTTTCTTTGAAGTATTCTTTCTGGATTTTACTTGTACCTTAACTGCACCAATTTTGTAGTTGAATGGCATCACGCGAGTATCGCTAGGGGATGCGTGCGGTTTTCGCAAGCCGTTTATGCATGGATGGCGTAAACCAGTGTAGGCTTGGGTGCATGTTATACCTCAACCAGCTTATATTTATGACATTCTACATATATGTACGTTATGTAGGCGGATAGATGCACTAAAGGCTGTCATTTAGATTATAGGCTAGACCGTCATTTTTCCGATGAAATAAAGTAAAAAATTATCCTATCAATGTCATATTGCCATCATTTAATAACACAAATAACCCTCCACCCATAGTTGCCCACTACTGCAGGCTTAAGCAATGATATCTCGTGGACTCCAATCTATGTTAGACACGAGACTACAAAGATCTATAACGTCATACATCTGCAAATACAGAATATTCAAACATGTACCAAAAAGAAATCGATCCTGATATTTGAGAATAACTTAGGCTTTCTTTGTCATACCGTGAAACCACATTCTGGCCAATTCGTTGCTTAACCTCCTCAGTCCCAAAGCTGTTTAAAGTATCAAATATACATTTTTTGTGTGCAATTGTTTTTTCTAATGTCTATAAAGAGTTCTAAATGTTGTTCTATTTATATATGTAATTTGATAACATAGATATAGAGTGTCCATTATAATGGACAGATGGACTGAAGAGGGTAAGTAGCTGAATTAACTATCATTTATTTTTCTGTAGTATACACTATATAATGATCTTTACTATTCAATATATGTAGCCAATACATAAAATATTATATGAAAACAATTGAATATTCCAAAAAGTACTTTTACTCCGTATAAAATTCTTTGAAGAAGCCAGAGCTCGGTATGATTTATAAAAACAAATCACAAATCGTATATGTCTATTTCAAGTATGTTGTTCTTTTCTAGCTATCTAGTCTCAGTACTTTCGATTTCAAAATGTACTTTTGTTATTCTGGATGAAATTCTTTGAAGCAGTTAGAGTTGGGTTTTACACATAAGAACAAATTACAAGTTGTACATTTAGTATGTGTTTTTTTCTTGCAACCTGGATTTCGGCATCTCATAAAACTACCTTGAGGAAGACTAAGAGCGACAGGCAAATGCGTTGTACGACGCGAAGCTCTTTCAGGAATAGGAGTCGTACTTCTTATATCAGTGAGAAAAACAGGTTTGTTCCCTGCAGATAGGAGAGTCTCTGCAATATATTACTTGAATGTTAGAAGATCATAATTCAGATCAGAATTTTTACAATCTAGTTTGTATTGCAGAAATGCATTGACCACTGACCAATCCATAAAGTGGAAAAATAATCGGATCGGCCATTTCCTGGTTCGGATTTTGCATCGATAGTACGACAACATGCGATCGCACATGTCGACTCCTCCCATTGACCTATTGTACTGGGCAACGACATTAGGCCTGCTGACATCGGTGAATACTTTTCTGGTTTTATTCCATCGCCTTACAATGTCAGTTGGTTCGACCGAGTGTATTGTAGAAGCGAGAACTATAGTTCTCTTGTCGCACCATTTCGTAAATGACAAGACACCATCTGACCGAGAAACTCGGTCATTCCCACCGCGAGGCTCCCTATTCATGTCTCTATCCGATTTGAGCAAATGGCGAGCCTCAACTGGAATTCGATTGAGGCGACATGTGCCTGTACCATGACATCCCTTTTCACCAAGCATTTCCAACAATTTCACTGACGTAAAAAATCTGTCGAAATAGAGAGAATGATGCCTTTCAGGATTCAAATCTCTCGTCATCAGCATGACCACATTACCTCCAATACCAAGTGATGGTATTGTTCGATGGAAAGTTGTGCTCCCTTGGTATAAAATGAAATCATGAACCAAGCCAGATGGAGAGCATAAGACAAAGTTTTTGAGGCCCCAAGGATGAGGCTTACCAGGGATGTATTGCTTCATCTGAGAGCGACCTTCGAAGCTGATCATCTGTTCATCTACTGAGAGATTGCTCTCCGGAGTGGTGTTGAAGGCAGCAGTTTTGAAATTGATGATGATTGGGGTTACCTTCCAAAACTTATTCATTTGCTTGGCATCAGAAGAAACAGCCAAATCATCGACAAAATGAAGTGCGGTCCTTAATTTATACATTCTGTCTCTAGACAAAACATTGAACTGAGTCTTATACTTGCGTTCGTAGTACATCCGTAAACGTGGATAGCCACATATAGACATGATAAATGACGAACCTAAAAAACGTTTTATCTCGTCACCATTTGTTGGTGTAAAAGTATTTCCAATTTGAAGTGCGTGCTGATTAGTCGCATGAGCAATCTTATCAGCAAAATCATTTGAAAAGTAGTCCCTAAAGTAATCCGCCGGATTTTTATCACTAGGTTGATCTGAAGTCTGTACGTGTGATCCCATGGATAAAAACGTGTATTTCGGAATGAAATCTGATTTGTACCAGCCAGAAGTGGTAGATGGCTCCAGCTCATCTTCAGAAGATAATGAGTCTATAGATTCATCCGATATAGAATTATCCATTTCCTCTTCTAAGTCAGACACATCTTCATCCGAGAGATCAGATATATCGGAGGTCTCCAATAATGCCAGCGTTCGCTCTGAAAAAAAACAAATAACAATTACAATCCGATCAACAGCAAATATATATACATGCATGTACATGTAATCTTAGGGTGTAATATAGGTTGTAATACAGCATCAAGGTATAATATCAAATGAAAATCGGTCACTATCGCAGAGCAATACAACCTCCATGACCTTCTATATATATAATACGTTATAATAGCAGTGATAAGGCAAACATATATACATATTGTTTTCGAAGCGCGATGTACAATCTATTCTATGTTCAGTCCAAGTGTCCATTATAATGGACATGAATGGAAACGCCGTTTCTATCGAATACAAGGACATTGTAAAAATATCTGTTTTTAGAGCCAGATTACAGGTGATCTCAACAATACAATTATACTAAAAATTCTTCAGGATTACTCCTATTAGTTCGTCAAAAATACATTCATCTAACACTTACCGGCAATTCTCGTGCTTCGACGTCTTGTTGGTTCCATGAGCAATGCTGTGACTGCATACGTGATCACGCTATGACTGCAACACGGAAGAAAGTTTCCCTACATCTCGACCAATCACCGTTCGACTAGCATGCGCTCTGTGAAAGTGACGCATATCGACGACAAAGCTTGTCCAGTATAATGGACATAAGGACTGAGGAGGTTAAGGGTTAAAATAGTCCTTTTTGAAAAGACTTCAGGAGCTGCTTCGCATACTGTACAATGCATTGCATTTGAAAATTGTGGATTTTATCCAATGTATGATTCAGACTTCTCTTGGTTCAGGATTGTGGAGGCGATGGCGACCGGAAGTGCTTTGATTCTTGTCGTGGGTGCGTCCGACCGGATATCTTTAAATTTCTTTGAAGATAATTTCTTCGGCATCAACTTGATATTCAGAGATGAATTCGGGACACATGTAGCGATGAATTTAGGCTTGTACAAGCATAAATATATCATTCCGTTTCATGCAGGCAAGTATATATCCAGTAAGATAATAACCCTATTATTGCAGACTAGAATTGAACTATGTGACTAGTAAAAATAGAGAAACCACATTCTGGCCAATTCGTTGCTTAAGGGTTAAAATAGTCCTTTTTGAAAAGACTTCAGGAGCTGCTTCGCATACTGTACAATGCATTGCGTCTGGACGCGAAACGTCGGCACAATTATTTTATTGAATTTTATATATTCATATATCGGCAGTAATTTTCACTCGGGAGAGTTTTTTCTATTACTATCATCGGAAAAATAGAGAAAACTAGAAAGTACATGCGGCAAGTTAGAATCAAAGGTAATGATGAAAACAACAGTAATGACCGGTAGACGACATTTGCTGGGGGTGTTTCAGACACCCAACAAACTTTAAAAACATAGGATTTTGTTCTAAAATGTTTTGACATATCTACAAATATCTTTCTACTAATCATTCAGAAATCCTACGTTAATAGCTGCTACATTTCAACCTGAACAGTGGCGAAATGCATAATGGGATACGAAACCGCCTACCCTCGGATTGAGATCTTTAGGAAGCAATTGCTCACTATGTAGCATAGGACGTATTTAGGAGGGGCCTGGGTGGCCTAGGCTCCCTAAACTACTTAGTAGTAAGGGAGTTGCCACATACAGTTCATTTTCTCTCACAAATGGAGGGTGAAAGTATAGAATAACATGTAGGCCTACAGCATATACATGCCATTCGCGTTTTTCTCGCTCAATATTGTCATTAGCGAGACTCTGACTGTAGATATGAATTCTGCTGTAACTCACATTTCTATCAGAAAACATACTTCACATGTCATGGGCTCCTTTGAATACCTTGTTATGCCTATGTAACATGAGCCTATTTTAGGCCTGCTTGCAAATCTATGATAGTTATAAAAATGACCTCATTTCGAATTCTACGGGTCAATGTTGATCAGAAAGCATGTAGGGCCTTTCACATAAGGTCATGGCCATTCAGTAGCGCTAATACCTGTTAGAAAAATGATTTTTGTTCACCGCGGGTACCGGTACAATGCAATTTTGATGTAAGCTTACTCGCGAATGTAGGCCTGCCTCAAATCTCATACTAGATAGAGATGGAATCTGCGTATCTGGTTTGCTACGTAAACCGCATTTTTGCGATCGATCATGACCGTCATCTATTCCCCATAGAAGTGTGATAGAGAAAACGATGTTTCATTTTTCGCTGACGACTAGTCATCGGAGATTCGATAAAGTCTTCCCCAGTGGGCACTCTCAAAGCTCTATGTAGTCACCCTTGCTTTATCTTGTGTGTATTCATTTATTTTTAATTTGCGGCAACGATATTCATAATGATAAAATAGGTCGGTCGTGTTTTGTAGTAAAATGGGTCCAAAAATATTTTCGCATACGCTTTGTAATATTTTTTGTTTATTTCCTTAAGCCTTTGACTCATCAAGCACATGTAGATTCACAGCTGCTTCTCATCGCTTACTTCATTGAAATCATCAACCATTGCTAGTTTGTTTTTACCTCAGCGAATTCTGCGATTGCCTTTTACTTCAACTTATATCATACGACATAATCATCAATCAACATATTGTAATTTTTGAAGATTCCAATGTGATTTACATGAACATATCGATTCTTGTGCCGTTCTGGAAAATACAATGGTTCAGCCATGTGATGTTCTCTCGTTTATCTAATCATTTTGGTTCATTTCATGTATAGTTGTCAGGCTCAGACAAAGAGCTCCGTTTTCGATACTGTTTGAGTCGTAAATTAGGCTAACCTACTGTATCTTGGAAACTTAAGGCCTAAAAAGGGTGTAAATTTCTCATTTGGTGAATTAGCATTTTTGTGATCATAAAAACTACAGATAAATAATGTCGTATCACGTTTTGAGGAGATCACTAATAAAATCGATCAAATATACCTGTAGCATGCATACCGTGCATGCAGATATGCGCAAGGCTAGAGATTCACTCATAGGTATGCCTCAGCCTAGGTCCCCCTAAACTGAAATTCTGGATACGCCTATGCACTATAGACCGTAATTTGTGTTTACATTGGTAGGCTATCTGGTTAGAGCTCAATCCCGGGATGAGTTGTTTACGAAGAATTCTTTTCATTTGCACAGCGAGTAAATAAAATTTCATTTTGTCAATACCTGATCGCTGCGCTGATCACAATTATATGCTTCATTTTTCACAACAATACAGCTTTTAACCGGAAATGTGAGTAAGATTCTTAATTAAGATTAATAAAATGCTTTCGCGAACATCACAATCAAATTTCGGATTTCCGGTTAAAACTTCATTGTTCAACGAAGCACCGACGTATCTTTGATCAACGGATTGGATGATGTATAGTGACAAAATAAAATTGATTTATATACTGCGCCTATCAGCGAGACTAACCCTCGGGAGGTTTAAAATTCGCTATTCCATTTCGTGAAAATCTGGGTCCACGTGGACCCAGAAGATTTATTTTCACAATCAAGCACAATTAGTACAGAAAGTACGAGTCACAGAGTTCGAATGTTCATCACAACAGTGATTCCCACACCGAGCACAGGTTTTTCTCGTTTTCCGATCTTTCTTCCACCCGCAGAGTTGACATCTGTCTTTTTTTCGTGTTGCTCTCTCAACATCCACCTTTGCTTCGATGATTGGCCGTGGCACGTCTTTTGACTCCAAAAATGGCTTGACCAGCTCCTCTCCTAAGCATCGCAGAAATTGTCTTCTTTTGTGAGGCTTGTCTCTTCCCCAATGAGGATCAATTTCGCAATTCAACACATGCATTTATCCCACACAAATCCAAGAGGTTGCAAAACACGATTGTGTGCCATCTTCGGCTGATGTATTTCACCGTATATGTCGCCACCATTTGGTCAGCTTTATCTACACCTCCTTTGGTCGCATTGTAGTCTTTTATCATTTCTGGAACCTTTCGGTCAGTCTGTTGATCAACAACTGGCTCTTGATGGAAGGTGCTCAAAAGAAGGACACAATCATTTTTCTTGCATTTGTAACTGAGGAGGCATGTTTGATCTTCGAGGTTGAATCGGAAATCTGAAGAGTAAACAGCACGGCCCTGTAGATTCTTCATCTGCGGAGGAACTTCTCGTCTGTTTTTCTCAGAGTTCCTAACAAAGTCATGCCTTTTGAGCGGAGAGAGCGTGCGAGCTTCAAAGAAGTAAAGAAATTGTCAGTTGTTATGTGTCTTCCAGAATTTTCTAGAGAGCTGGTCAAATCCATGACAACACGTTCTCCAAGTCCGTGATGACTGGGATTGTCTTCTTTGCCTGTGTACATTTGTAGATTGTAACAAAAATAATTGTTGGCATCGCACAACAGCCAGAACTTAAGTCCATACCTTGATGGTTTGCTTGGCATATATTGCTTATATGCACAGCGACCTCTGAAAGGATATAGTTCCTCATCAACGGTAAGAAATGCACCAGGCACATACGATTTTTGACAGTTGTTCGTGAAACCATCCAAAAGAAGACGAACCGCTGCTAATTTGTCTCGCAGTTGTCGAGCAGCCCTTGTTTCAGGATTGTCAAAACGAAGCATGATACGTAACTCTTTGAATCTTGAATGGCTCATTGTTATTTTGAAGATGGGCCTTCCGTGTTCTTTCGACCACAGCTCTTCAGTACTCTCCATGTGAGAACGATACACGCCGCGTAGATATAACAGGCCAATGAAGGCTAACATTTCTTCCATCGAAGCGTCCGTCCATGCTGCACCTTTGATAGATCTCCCTCGCCGATTTGTCTCTTTTAGTATTGTCTCCATCATATCGTGATCAAACAAAATTTCCCAGCTATTTATAATAGTATTTGGCGCGCGAATATGCCGCAGAGAGTAACTTGTAAGACCTGGTGCTGGTCTAAGCAGATTCTCTCTTCGCTCCCTGCCACGTCTCTGTTCTTGAGGTAGGAGAGAAGTCCATTGCTCTCCATCAGCGGATGAAATATTCACTTGATTGCCGATTGCTTGGTTAATGGATACGTCGTCATCAGAAGGTGAAATATTGTCACTTTCATCGATATCAGATGAACCAGATGATTCACTGGAGTCCTCCGTGTCATTCGCAGATGAAGAAGCTTCGGGAACGTCTTCCTGCGCGCCCCTCAATAATCTCAAAGCTTCAACTTTTGAGCTCCGTTGTGAGCGTTCCGCCATCTTCGCTCGTAGCATAAAACAGCAGTGCGGTGTAATGACAGAACGGCCTGCCTGCGCGGTCTCATAGCCAAGCGCAGGCAGGGAGCATTGTTCACGCGTCACATCAAAATCGATTTCATTAGTTCGTCACAGTTGCACCTGCGTGCGACAATAGCGACGATAGCAAAAGCTTTGAAGCAAAGCGAAGTTTCAGCTGCGTTATCCCGTGTGTCTTTGTGTGCAGGGAAGGAGTGTGCGTGTGTCTGTGTGCAGCCAATAAGCACTACCGCTATTCCGATGCTTCATTATCTACTGTTTCGCATTGTATCAGGCGAGTTGAGGCGGCCCAATCGGCCTGGGCAGATCGACAAACTAATCGATGGAATCGTTTGCAAGTGCGCCTGTGATTTCAACGTCTCCAAAATCTGACCAGTTGTCAGCCTTTGAAGTGCATGGCGTTAAGGCTAAAAATAGAAAAAATGCTACACATCGTGAGCGCGTGACGATAGCTGCCTTCACGAATATGACGGTCAGGATAAGGCTAAGATATAGCGTCGCTAAGGATACGGGAAATCCTTATCTGGTTTCACGAATACGGGCCTTTGTTATTTGGAATAGCAGTGACTGAATTTCTGCGCTATGACGACCGATGAAACGAATCAGTGTGACTGGGTCCAGCTGGACCCATAGATTTACTAAAAGGTTTGCGATGTATTGCAATTATTTAAACAACAGCTAATACATTTTCACTTGGCAGTTATAATTGACATATCGATACAGATAAAGTCCAGTGATATCAATAATAAATAATGAAAACTTAATAAATAACAGCAAGTGATCTGGAAAAATGGGTCCACGTGGACCCAGAAAACCCCCCGAGGGCTAAGAAATTTGTTTCGCTGTGTGGTTCCGCTAAATTCACAGCGGAACCACTTTTATCTTTAGAACTGAATTTCTAAAAATTGACTGCAAATTTTGGAATTCGAGCCCTAATTCGTGATCAGGGAGATGAAAGTGACAGATTGTTGCAAATAAATCTCTGTAATAAAAAACAAATGGCTTCGCTGAGTAGTTCTGATATGACTTCACATAGCTGGCCTCTGGAACAATAGGCATGATTTTGATTAACTCACAAGGGTGGGAAACTTTCTGTTCTAAAATTGAATATCATTTCTCGTAGACACTAGACCTTGTAAAAGAAACAATCCGTCGCATTTGCATTTGCAATATGTGCTGATCATACTTTCAATTTTAGGTCAGGTTGATCCTCTTAATTAAGATCCAATTGTTTGGCATATAATTTCTTTGCGTCATGTCAGATTTGTAGTCATTGAAGAAATAGAGCTTAATTCCGATATACAAAAAATTGACAGCTCTTATTAATTAGAGAATTGCTCTTGATAAAGCATAAGTTAATAGAGCGCGGGTGCCAAATACACACCACAGCAGTGGTCAAATAACCTTTTACTCCTTTTAACTTCGCGCCATCATCCGCTTTTCGCGATTATCTCAATAGCTAATTGCTACTATTGTCTGAAGACACAGCGACCTGCGACACGTTGTGAATAGTCATTAATAAAGCAAGGTCCTAGGCCTGCTAAGCATGCGAGCATATAATAAATTATAGGTGCACTAAAAAAAATGCCAATCGAAAGTAACCTAGTCTAAACGAAGATCTATACATTTCAGGCCTATCAAGCAAATGAAAGCGGTAGGCCAAAGGGTGAAGACTCGTTGATAAACGTTGACCATACAGTGTGACATGCTGGGATCTTTGGAGTCTCCAAATTTAGCATCTCCAATAGCGCTGCCAAATCCAATTTCTAAACTCACTATGAGTGTAGCTAGCGCCTTCTACATGGGCCTAAAAGGAGAGGATCCAACTAATATAAATTATCCAAACAACGCTCTGAACGAATCGGCCGCTATCGGAACAAGCCATAAAAGATCATTCCTTAGCTATTTGAATTCAGTAAGTGGCCTATCCTTGATGAAATGGATGACATGTATACGCATATAGAATTCTGGAGCTTCTTTGAAACAGTGAATTTACTAAAACTCATAAAAATTTCTTGCGTGATGTCCATCTCAACATATTCTGCAGGAATAGATCTATAGCCTAGGCTACATGAAATATCAATGTGCAAAACTCTCCTGACATCGAAGGCGGTCTAGTTGCCATAGCAATTATAAATATTTGAATTATTTCACCGCTAGGCTTTGTGACGTCACTATAGGTGACATGCCACGCTCAATTACGCGTAATCTGCATGATTGCACGTGACCCTAGCATCCGTGGCGCGTGACATTTCTGCAACATCAGTCGGCGGTCCTGCTACAGACTTTGCGTCTCATTGTGTCTGTACCTCAATTTCATGCTTAGGGAAGACACAGCCTGCCTAGCGGTTCATCCGTGGTTCAAGCGGCAACGCGAACAACCGTAGACGACGAGTAGCTCTAAACGCTCGCTCACCCGTGCGTAACATTCCTCATCTAATTTGAAAGCATCAGATGACGCAATTGTTGACTCTTAGTGCAGCGCGTAGAAGTAAGCTTATAAACTGCCCTTAACCACGGATGTTTGGGATGCCCCGTATAATTACGCGTGGCAAATGTCACCCTCAATTTGTAAAATTCTCCAGACACCATGGTTACATCATTCAACAAATAGACATTTGAATTATTTCACAGTTGCTGACTATGCTTTTCTACAGAGGTCTTTATTTGCGTACCTATCGTAGGTATAGCTATTCTTCTGCACTATATAGATAATTGAAATTAGACAATGTGACCATCAACTAAATTATAGCATACCATGACATTAAATGGAATAATTATTTTAGATGTGCAAAACTGAATTGTTTTATTTGCCAAAATTATTTAGGGGTCGAAACACAACTAGGCGAGTAGGCCTACCTGCTGATGACTGACGGACTGCAGTATTATGTTTTATATCCCTTAATCGGTAGCTGAAGTAGTGATCGATGTATTGTATTTCAAATGAAGAAATGGGATTATATGAAGTATTATAGACGGATTAAGAAACTGGCGATAACAAATTCAAGTGAAGAAATACTTTTCCATGTGTAGTCTTAGGTGTGTGCCTAATTTCATTGCTTTCGGTGTAGTAGAGTGTCATGTAGTTCTATTGTTTGCCTCCATTATCCACTTTCCACTTTTACCATTATCCACCATGTGTAGTGTCAGAATCGGTGTAGTAGCATTATTGTATTTCCATGTTTTACCTCCACTTTTCCAATTTTTATCCATCGTTGTTGTTTATCCTGCTGATATAATATCCATTTTTAATTTCCTTAACCTATGATGACCACTGTCCTATTGTATTTCCACTACCAGCATCTGTAGTCGGTAGACGTATGTTTTGAACATGTATGCGGCAGTGTATGGAATCTATGGTATTAGTATATTAACAGTAAGAATGAGTAGTGCTACAAATCTTAAGATTTCCACTTTTACCAGTGCCAAAGCTGATCAATTTTAATTCGTTGCCACGAGAAAGCTCCATTGAGTTCTTTTAAGAACTGATGGTTACAGTAGCATCTCACTACAAAAAGATTCGCCGGAAAGACGTTGGAACAAGGTATGGTAGTCCGAAAAAGGTCGGGAAATTTTTTTGACCTCATTTCTTTGAATTTATGCAGAAATTTTGATAAAAATGGTTTTTTTGATTGAATTAATTGTAGCATGACATTGAAG